>OOFC01000959.1:17136-31863 GCA_900323345.1 Pseudochromis fuscus
GGTAGTCTTTGTCAGCACCTGCCGAAGGCAGAGAGCCCCTCTCTGCGAGGCTTGTGCCCCCCAGACGGGAGGAAGCGTCCAATCCCTGAGGAGGGGCAGGGGTGGGCTCTTTGGAGGTGGAGTATGCAGAGTAAGAAGAGGGGGGAGGAGACATGCTGTTTGAGGAAGAGCGGTAGGAGTTTGAATTGTATCTGGGATCAGAGCTGTTTGAGTAATCACTGTCTCTGTCTCGGTCTCTGTCCCGATCTCTGTCTCGGTCCCTGTCTCGATCATGGCTGCTTCGTCTGCGGCTGCTGCTGCCATGGTGGTTGTGAGAATGGTGGTGGTTGCGGTGTCTCTGGTGGCCGTGGTCACCTGACCGGGAGCCCAGGCTGTCTCGCCGGTACCCCCTGTCCTCCCTGCGTTCTGAATGATGGTGGGAGTGATGGGAATGGTACTTTGAAGAAGAGTTTGTGTCCTGCTGGTGATGATAAGATGACCTTCTAGAAGCAATGCCCCCTGGGCCATATCGCGCCCCTGAGTCTCTGTCACGGTCCCTATCCCTGTCTGACAATGGGGGCTGATCAAACTGATTGGCAAGAGGTGGTGGAGGCATTGAGGAGTGGTGCATGTGTGGCCCAGGTCCTCCGACATTGGGGTAGGGTGGGTAGCATGGGGGCTCGTTGGGACGGTATGGTGTGGTTGGGGGGTACATAGGGCGGCCTCGGTGGTAAACTGAAGGTTCCTGTGCATCATCAGAGTAGCGAGACACTTTGTAACCTCCAACAGTAGATGAGACTGCAGAGGATGAGGATGATGAAGGTAGCATGTCCTGGGGAGGGTAGCCGCTGCCCAATGTGCCAGTGCTGTATCCAGAATGCCTGCCACTTAGAAAAGAGACAGAAATTATTGTTCAGTGGACGGACATTCACATCTGTCCACTAACTACCTACATTGTCAGTGTCAAACTAAAGCAAATAACATGAACAACACGTCATTTCATCCAACAAATGCAGAACTAATAAGTACATTTGAAGGTGATGCCAGCTTCCAGTTGCATCACCTGCTCTCATCTGCTCTGTGCAGACCCTATACACTAAAAAATACCTTTATTGTATCCTAGTGCCAGCAAACATCCCTGCACTGCCACTCAATCTAAAGACTAACCTGCTGCCAGTGTAGCCCGAATCCTGTGAGAAAGGAGTCCCAGATCTAGAGCTGTAAGGTGTTCCCCCACCACCCTGAGACGAAGCAGAGGAGCCTGGGGTGTAGGGACCTGCCATGGAGGAGGGAGGTGTGTCCAAGCGCTGGTCACCGTAGCCAGTATCACCAGAACAAGGAGTGACGCCTCCCGATGTGAGGGCCTGGACCCCGGCTGCCAAAACGGCAAGTTCACTGGAAAGCCTTCGTCTGATTTCTGATGACTGTGCAGAAAAGTAGAAATATATTAGAATTTTAATTCAAGAAAATTAAAGAAGTGTAAGTTGTTTATTCAATGACGACACATAATCTGACTCAGAGAGGTTGCAGTTAATTATGATTCTGATAAAACACTCAAATGCATTTTAATATACATTCACATATAAACTTTAATAATGTAGCAACAGCTGAGAGACAATTATGCTGTGTCAGTACCGTGTCAGGCTGTGGCTGTGCGGGGGCCTGAGGTGGGAGCCTGTCTGTTAAAGCCTTCCCTCCCAGAGGCACCGTCTGAGGAGTGTAGGACCCGTTCACAATCAGGTCATAATACTTCTGCCTCTGTTGACCTGAATTAAACAAAAATCCCAGACAGATATGTTCAGGCTGTGAAATGTGCTTAAAACAAACTGGATCTTTTCAAAACAACCTCCACTCTGTTTGACAGCTGATGTTTATTCTGTCTGATTCCCTTGGTGGTCAGTTAGTAAGTAGTAAATGGATTTCAATTAAACTATATGGGAAGCAAATGATTCACTTCTGGTACAAATTTACATATGTGGAGATAAGGGAGCAGCAAGATATGATATGGTGCAAGAGCTGACATATTTCCCCATGAACTACAGCTCTTTCTTGAATCCAATAATGAGCTGTTACAGCCATCATGTGATGGTGTTTCATTATCAGTATACAGATCCAGGCAAAGACTAAACATTTCCCAATGTTTTCAACTGTTACGTGACACATCCGGAGGCTTGAGCAGCCTTTGGGAGACATGCATTCTTACTGTTAACCACATAAAATTACTTTTAAATTTCAAATGTGTTTTAATGGACATAGTCACAGTCTGAAACCAAAGCTCAACTGTATTACATGTTTACACTCATTCATACATATTTGTCAGTGAACAAACATGCAAACAAAATTGCCTGAACCATCATTGCTGTAATAACGCAGTTCACATGTTGAAAAGGTCCCAGAGGAGGTGTGCTAACCTTTTATATCCAGCTGAGCATGAATGATGTTTCCCATGACAGAGGTGTTGTGCAGATGCTTGACTGTGTCCTTGGCTCCTCTGGTGCTGGTGAACAACACTCTGGCCAGGCCCAAGTGCTTTCTAGTCTTGGGGTGAAACAGGATTTCCATCTCCTCCACCTCCCCAAACTTGGCACACATTTCTGCCAAGAAGGGCTCCTTGATGTTGTCATTGAGTCTAGCAAAGGTCACCTCCTTGAGAGGTATGGGACCCACGTAGAACTCATCAAGCTAGAATGAAAAATAAAAACCCCGGGAAGAGATCTAGTTGGTTCAAAAGAATATGCTACAGAGACATGGAAAAGGATTGTTTACCAACTATTCTCACCTTAAACTTTGGCACTGGCAGGGACAGCTCTGTATACCTGGACCATAATCTCCTGGGTCTAGGGTCTCGCAAGTCACCCACAGGAGGAAATCCAGAGTCCTGGAAAAATTTACAGATTGCAACTCAAACATACAGTTTTGACTAATGGATATTATAAAGAATTAAAAACTGGAACTTGACTCACTGGTACACTGAAATGCACCCCATCATATCTGTAGATTTTCTGTGTGACCCGCCTGATGGCTGGATCCTGGACGAGTTTGTAGCTCTTCCACTGCAAACTGACAGCTTTTTGTGATTCTGCCCCGCCGTCTGGATCCATCCTACAACTAAGAGGCAGAGGACAACCACGATTACACACAGTGCAGTGGCTGCTGTTGGAAACAAAAATCACATCAGTCATCAACACGGGGAACGAAGCTTTTCCAAATCAAATGCGGAGATACTGCAGTAATTACAGAAGAACTGTAACTGGCACACTCTATAATAACGAAACAAAACGATGAGCTGCGTCACATCACTGATGAACTTTCCAGACACCTGTCTGGTAATAATTATTTACACGGTAAATAAAATACCACGAGTTAAACGGGATAACGACGGGGACCATGCCCGCCGCGGTTAAGATGCTGCGCGCTGTCAAAACAATGACCAGTGTTACGTCACTGACCAGATAGTTTAGCTAGCAACCTGCTGTTAGCAGTGGCTAACGTGCACCAACACTCACAAAATGCAAAGAAACTGTGCTTTCCAACGTCGAGGCAGACCTCACGTCATATGCAGTCAATTCGGGTTCAGAAATATTCCGTAAAAACAGCGGTATGAGCGCTCCCGAGTCAGATAACTGCTGTTAAATTAGTTATGCCTTCTCGGTTTAGCTAGGGCAAGTTAACGAAGCCATTGGCTAATGCTAACTAGCAAGAGCATCCAAGTTAAACGTTAAACTGTCATCTTCGTGACCCTCCATCCACATCCGGAACATTTTACCGGTGACAATCATGTTATGCGGCTCTCTCCGAACCCGTACTGACTCGTTTTGCCTTCGGCTCGCCTTAATTCAGACCCCACCTCTTCGAGACCTACTGCCCGCTCATCCGAAAGTAGCAACCCGCCGCTACAGTGTAGGCAGCTCCAGCCAGGCCCGGGAGACGGACAAGAAAAACACAGAGTCCCTAACACAAACGGGACGTCTCCGACCTGCCATTAAAGCAAAACTGACGCGCTAAAACGATGCCGCTACTATTCCGGTACTTAGCGGAGACAGCAACACGCCTCTGGGAGCGACGAAGTCATTGTTTTCTCTTTAAAATCCATATATTGTTGAGAGAGCGGCCATCGCGTAACCAACCTGAAAGCCTCGCCTGTTCTCCATCAGGGTACGCAAATGCAGCCTGCGATTTCTCACCGGCAGTTTCTTCAGACTCCTGACAACGAAGAAAAACACAGGAGCCATAGCTTCTACCTCCAACACTGCAGATGCAATGAAATACAAATGATGTTAATTAAATAAATGAATATATTCTACTTTTGTTAAATATTTTCAGTTTTAAAAAACGCTTGAATCTGCCAGTACAAATCCCAAGTCTAAGAAAGAGATTAAAGCTCCCCCTAGAGGCTGATTAGAGACAACTCAACTAACAAAATATTTTACTCTAAATCACATTTCTTAACTAAAATATGCTTAAATATTGAAAGTAAAAGTGGTTATTATGAAGCAAAGCGTTTTATTAGAACATGATTCTCATTGTATCAATATTATCTTATTAAAGATGCATTAAAACCTCAAGATTACCTAATTTTAACTGTCTATGCTGTAAAATGTTAATCAATTCACACATTTTAGGAGCTGATACGAGCTGATCAGAGATTTTGTACATATAACCTTGTATGTAGACAAGATAATCCATATACAACTACAGCTGTCAATGAAGGCAGAAAAATCCGCTCTTCTCTTATAGTAATTTTCATCAAACAAAAGTACCAAAAGAAGTACCAAACAAGTAACCAAAAGTCACAAACCTGAGTGAAACCCATGCAGTCTAATATGATATAACTGTATTAAATCCTCCCTGAATAAAGTTTCCCATATTCATTTCTGGAGAGGTGTTGATTCAGTGGCATGGCTGTATTTTATTTAGAGGTTTCAGTTTGTCGTACGGTTGAACTGTGTTGAGTTATACAGACAGGTGTCTCGATGATTTTAGGTTTTAGCTCACTTGTTACTTTGACCTACTCATTGATTTCAGAAATAAAAACCAAAGATAAAGACAGTCAAAACCTGAGTAAATAAAATACTACTGGCATTATGATTATGTGTCATTTATGTCACTGCAATAGAAATGAAAAAGAAGTCTTCATGAAGAACTGATTGGAGGATCTTTGTGTTTGACTGCATTAGTTATAATTGAACTTTATTCATTATCATCTGCACCATTAGAACTCCAGATTAATTGTCATTCAGTTCAACTACATCTGTGTTTTAGTTTTTCTAATTCAATACATTTTCATGGTAAATTCTGAGTTTCTGTATTTGTGGTTTTGACCTCACGGTATTAAAACATACGTTTTCATGTGTTAAGTGCCTCTGTGATTTAAGGTTTTAGCTCACTTTATACTCTGACCTAGCTGTTCATGATTTCAGAAAAACATGCCAAGGATAGGGACAGTTTCACCAAAAATACTGGCTTCATCTATTGCAGTGTAGTTTATGTCACTGCAACATATCAGGGTGCAATAGAAATGAAACTTAAGCTGCATGAAAAATGTTTTGAAGGACCCTTGTATTTGATGTACTTAATAATATAGAACCCACGTGTTTCTGCAAGATGCGATTAATTATAATGCAGATTAATGGTCATTTGTTTCAGATACACCTGTACTAAATATTATTTAGTTTTTGCTGACTCAATACATTTTTTTGGTACATTCTGTATTTGTATTATAAAAACATGTGTTTCCATATTTCTTTAGGGGAATCACAAGTTTCACCATATCCAGACCCCAGCTGTAAAAACAGCTCCTGGCCAGACTGTTATCGTATCTATTTCAGTGCTAAGATATGACCACACTGATGTAACCAGATCTAGTTCTGAGAGTGCTGACACTATCTACAAGTTAAATTTAGCATTAAGCCCCACCCATTCTGCTGCCTGTTATAGACCCTCACTCTTTCAACTACTAACACCAAGAGGTCGGTATCAGTTTCCATGTCGTACACAACTATTTTATGACCCACAAGAAACATTTCTGGCAGTCACTATCAACTTGTTTGTAATCACTTTAAAATGACCATTAAAAACAAACAGCAACAGTTTTCCAACAGACTCCAGTGCATTTTATTATGGTTGCTCAGATCACAATTAGAAACAGCCTGCGAGAAACCAATCTCATAGCACATATAAATTAAAACTTTCTTAATATCATTTTAGATTATATTAATGCTCATAATTTTCCAATGACATCACAGCAATGTTTCCATTTCTTTAAAAAACAAAACAAAACAAAAGTGGCTCGACACCACCAGATAGAGTGTTTCTTCTTAGCAGATTAAGCTTGAACCGCTCACAAAGCAATTTTCAAAAAAACAGACTGTTGATTGACTTGGAGGAAAAATCTTGGTGTGAAAAGTGATGACAGATTTGATGGTGAAAAGTTGTTTTTGTGTGACACCGACAGTTCATTCACAGTCACTGAGGTGCAGCCACATCAAATGGAGCAGGTGGTGACACAAACAGCTAAGCTGGACACGGCCAGAGGCGCAGGATGCCTGTGTGGAGCTGACAGCTGTGGACTGTGGTGAGGGGAGCTGGAGAAACCTGTCTGAGCTGAGCACTGCTGCTGTGTGTGTGTTTGTATCCTCGTGGTGATCGATCACATGGCTTTGACTTTGATCTGCTTCATCTTCATCTGCTTCTTCTCAATCTTTTTCTGCTCACGTCTCTGGGCTGCCTCCTAAAAATGGATCATGGAGAACAAAATATAAACATTAGTTTAAAGGAATAGAAAACTCATTGTGAAAGAATAGTTTGTAAGATAGATTATGGCATAAACTATCAATTCATGGGAATGTTTGAAAATAAAGAGCTCATACAACTAAGATATCCATCTCTGAAAGTCAGAATTCCTCCATCATGGATGATTTCACATAGGCTGCCATTTTAAATGAGCCCATATGATGTCAGAACATTTGAACCAATCAAATATCCTCCAATATTTCTAATTGGTTGAAATGCTGGATTAAACTGAAGAGGTATCATGACAGCCCAGTAGCAGCATTAAGATGGTCACAAAAAAGTCTCACAACTTTTTCCTTCAATGGTCAAATATGCCTGAATGTTTTCTGGTCTCTCAGTGTTACAGTTATCTACTTCTGCATGTCTGTCTGTTCAATTTACTATTCCTTTAATTTAACTGGAGCTATTCAACTAATCTAAACACCAGCACATATAAAGCACTAATCAACATGTTCAGTAGTTTTTTTGCAGCAACATGAAATAGCAACAATCTCCCATGTCAGAGTGAGACGAGCCACTTCTCCTCATTTCTAGTTTTCAAAGCTAAGCTAATCCAACCAGCTCGATCCATAATTATTGTACAGACACAAGAGAGAATTAGCCTTTTCTAGCTCAGTTAAAAACAAATCAGTAGATTTCTGAAGCTGTCTAATGACCATTTCCTCAAGTAGTGACTGGGGCCTTTAATCAGTTGAGATGCAGGAGGTAAGAGAGCTGCAGTTGAAGCACATTTGTACTTTTAATTACCTCTCTGAGAAGTTTAAATCATGTTTTAGTACAACTGATTCTTTTCAAAGTAAATTGTGATCCAGGTGACTGAAACCCATTTAAACAGGGCTTTTATTGTGAAACATTTGCAGGTACACCATATGTTAAGTTTCCGCACATTTGTTGTTCCCAGTTTGTTTTTATGTGAGGAAATACACAATTGTGTTTATTTTGTGGATTTTTTTGTGCTGAGTTTTCCTATTTCAGACCTCCAGACGACGCTGTCTCTCTGGATCCTCCTCATTCATGATCCTCTCTTTCTCAGCTCTCTTCTTCTCCTCCCGTCGGGTCTGAGCTGCCTCCTGACGCTGAGCGTGAGTCTGCTTCAGGAAGTTCTCCTCAACACGGGCCCGGTTTCTGTCAGCTTTCTGTTTGCCCTAAATACACAGAGAACGATTTTTTAAACATTTACTTTAAAATCTCAAAATCCAGTGTATCAGTGAGTGGCCACTACACTCACCTCCCTGTTGAGACGCAGCTTCTTGACTTTATCGATGCTGTAGATCACCATGTTCATGAGAGGGAGCAGAGAGTCCATGTCTTTGGGAGACGTGTTGCCCATTCCAGGCACTACACACAAAACATTCAGTGTACAACACACACATCAGTAAAGATAAGTTATGAAGGTATAACTTTCAGGATAGTGAGAGGAACTAAACGCTCACCATTAAATGTAAACAGCAGTGTCTTCTTGGTCTCAGGCAGCTTTAAGGGCTGACCCTCCCTGAAAGACAACACCCCAGAGTTTAGTATCACATAGGAAAGTATTACTTTTACTTAACAACTGCAATGAAGAAGACAAACAGGGTGAATGAAGACTTACTCTTGCATAACTTTTGGACCAGAAAATTGGTCCGAGAAATGGATGGACTCGATCTTGTCAGCATGGTTGGTGATATAATGTACCATCTACAAAACAAAGAAAGACATCTGTAAGACACCATGTGCAGAGATTTTATAACAATAACGTAGGTAACAGGAGCATAAAAGCAAAAAAACTTCACCTTGTTGTCCATCACCCCATCTGTGACCTCGCCCATCTCGCTAAGAATAGCCAGGGAGTCTGGGAGCCCATACTTGGCCCCAGACTTAGGCTTGTCACCGCAGAACTCACTCTGGGGAAAAAAACAAAAAACAAAAACACACACACACACACACACACACACAAAAGAGAAAAAATTAAGACCATTCTTTAAGCATATATCCAACAGGTGTGTATGTGTAAAAGCTGAACAAAGACCTCAATAAAAATTTCCAAATGATAGAAGTAAGCTTTCAATGATTTGTGAAGGAAATTTACCAAGTCCTGCATCTCCTTCTGAAGCCTGGCCATGGCCTTCTTGGTGCCCACAGCAAACACAAAAGTGTCCATGTCCTCGTCATTAAGAGTCACTTTGATTTGCTACAAAAGTAAATTAAACACACAGAGTGTTGCCTCATTAGGTTTTCCTTTGTTGATATGTGTATTAACAGTAAATCTCTCTCTCACACACACAAGCACCCGACTGATTCTTACCACTTGGTCACAGGCAGGCCTCATCATCCTGGCCAGAACGTTGAGCAGGTCCTGCCTCTTCAGAAACTGCAGATACATGAAATGATTAAATATCTACAATGGCACCCTTACACCAACAACACGAGCCTGTCTATAACAACACACAGCAGGTACCTTGAGCTGGATCAGCATGCCTTCACAGCACACACGTCCAGAGCACCACAGGTTGTAGATGTGCTCGTTTTCCTGATTCAGCTTCCCAGTGCTCACCGCTTCTTTACTCGTGCCATCATCACCTACACACAGACATTTTTAACCAATAAACAGAACAGCTCCTTCATGCTGAATGCCACTATTAAATTCAGGAAGAATAAAAGCAGAAGAGGACTAAGTAAATATTTCAGCCAGTGTCGTTACGTAACAGAGAGAACTCAGAGATGAAGGAACTCACCCACTAGTGCAAAGTTGCTCTCCAGAAGTTCTCTGTGCGAGTTAAACCAGGCCTGAGCCAGGCGGCTGTTTTTGTTCTTGCCAATGATGTAGTTCATGATGTAGGCCAACAAGCCAGTCACCATCAGGATCTCCATGTAGTAACTCTCCCAGCTGTTCTGAAGATGTGCAGGAACCTGCAGAGAAGAAACAAGTAGTCATTCCAGCTCAACCCAGAACAAATGTACCTGATACACAAAAGGGTTTTAAAAAACAAAAGATACATTTTCCACGATGCTGAAATGTGAGGCTGAGTTTTAAAGGGCTGTGACCATGTTTACTGCATAGAAAAATCAACTTGTCAGTGCTCTTCAATGGGTGAACTACCGACTGTTGGTTAATATTTTTCAGTCAAACCTATCAGACGCAATGCATCAACCTAATCTGTACAGCAACCAGTTACCATAGGTGAAAGTTAGTGACCACAATTCTTGTAAACCGTCTGAAATCTTTACAGGAGATATACTGGTTTTCAGGGAAGTTAAAATAAGTCTTATACACCCCTAGAACATGTCTGTGAAGTTTCTTGGGGAAACTCCACTTTGATCCTGTATTTTAGCCTGCCTCAAAAAAACCTCTGTATCAGCTCTACTACGAACACGCTGTTTTTAGGTGCCTGTCGCTTTAATGCTCCCTTCTGTTGCTCTGCACTGACGTAATGACGCTGTCGCTGTAACCAGGAAACCAGCGAAATGCGAGGAATCAAAAATTAGACAAATCCACTGTGAGGCCGGCAGCCTGTGTAAAGAAATGTGTAGGTTTTTACAACCCAAAACAGAGTGCACTCATGTCGTAGTCAAACTTCTTTTGTAACGGAGAAATCCAAGAAGGTGGATCCTACGCTTCCGACGCTGTGAGAGACCATGTATGATACTCTGGAGGGATTTGCTAATGCAGAGTCTGTCAGATGGCTTGTTTGACCGCAGGTATCTATTCAAGCAGCTCAGGCAACAATGAGATGGTTTTAAAATCTCACTGTCAGTGAACTTGGAGGCCAAATACCAAACGATACATATAAAAGACTTTAAAAAGTGGCTTTTCCATAATATGTCCCCTTTATACAAAATGATTAAAAATCAGCCACCAAACAGTGAAGCAGTCTGTGCTTATTTTTTTTTCTCACAGAAGCCTCCTGCAGCTTCAAAACTGCATTTTTATTATTACAATGTCAACACATAGTACTAGTTAGGACTCATAGTGCTGCCTGCCATGAACAAAAGGCAGCATTCAGAGCCTCAGCTTCTCACAGTCAGCAATATACCAGACAAGATTTTAACAATAAACCCAGCTTACTGTGTGGATTATAAGGGGGTCCTTCATAGAGTGGCCTGTCTTCTCCATGTCTCCAATCCCCTCAAACTCCTCCTGGTCATACTTGCTGTATATGTCTTGATCCTAGGGACGAATAAAATCTAATCAGCCAAATGGTTTAATAATATAATGTCATGAAAACTCAAACATTAAACTGTAGGCAGTACAAAGAAGGTGACTGACTTGTGTCTCAGAGTCCTCAAAACCATCCTGGCTGTCCTCCAGCTCTACAGTGGCCTCATCTTCATCTTCGTCCTCCTCAGGCTGTGAGGACTGCGAGACTCGTGGCGGGGGAGCGGTTTCTGCCTCAGCTGGCTGATCGTCATTCATGTCCTCAAACTCAGCAAAGTCATTGTCGTCGAAGTCTGCCAGGTCCTCACCATCGTCAAAGTCGTCATTGTAACGTCCCCTGGAAACAGGAATGGCCAGGAGGAGCAGCAGCGTGGGGATCAGGAGGAGATAGACGCTGCTTCGCATGTTGGGACCTGTTTTGAAACAAAGGGACAGAAAGTTGATGCAACAAACAGGAAAACTAGGGCAGCCAAAGGTGTTGCTAGAAAAACGTGATACTCAAAAACGAGGAGAAAAACCAGTTAATCTTTACTAGACTAATGACTCAGAGTTAAGATTAACCAGGTCCTTCATTTGCTCCTGACACAGTGGGTATTCATCCAGGTGATAAACCCCACAGAGGAGTAGATCCCTGTGGACCGAGACTAACGACAAAACAATGACTAAGGAAGAGCAGCAACTCTGTACCGACGCTGGAAAACGTTTAACGCCTCTTCATTCACAGTGAAACTTCTCCCACTACGAAAAGGTTACAATTCAATTAGCTTCCTAATCCCACAGGCTTAAGTAGCTGTGCCATATGCAGTCGAAACCCAGTAAACACCCTGAGAGCCAAGTTTAGCCCACGATCCAAACCTGTGCTGACACTGCTAACAGGCTGAAATAACTACCCATATACACCTGTCTGTATTTTAAAGTGAGATTCGCGTCAAAAGTAAGTTAACTACTGACTTGTAGGATTAAATCACCACCCGTAATCATATCGACCCATCCCCCCAAGCTCTCACTACTCACTTCATCATTAGCTGTTAGCAAATCAGGCGCTAGCATGCTAACTGCGGCTAACTAACATGGCAGCTTGTTTGCTAGTAGCTAAACCGCGATATGGGCAGACAACAGCTCGTTACCTCTGTGATAACGTGACTGGGTGGGAAAAGGTTTTATCAGACAACACGGGTGAAGAACTCTCTCACCTGGAGGATAACCGTGGGGAAAAACGTGCGGCTGGTGGAGATGAGGCAGCCTGAACTGTCCTTGTGGGAATGCTAACGCCTGAAGCAGAACACTACCCGACTGGGCTGCCCTTTCACAGTAAAAGTATCCCAGCGGTGTTCACTTATCTCGTCACGTTATTGGCTCATTGGAAAGTTTTATTTTGAATGCTCCTATCGGAAGTGCTTGTATGTCTAATATCGTTGTGCTCCCAGCGACCACGGCACGCAATTACAACTCTGTCTGTTATAAATAAGCTTTTTAAACACGGAGTTTCATTTTTTGTTAATGTCATTATTATTATTGTTGCTGCTGTTGTCGCAGTATGTTTAGTATTGTTTGCAAAATGTCAAAATAGATAGATTATTAAATAGATTAAGACTGCCCCACATGAGAAGGATGGCAGTTAATAATATATAAATATATAATATAACCTACTTAATATAAACTAAGTAAAATCAAAAATATATTCACAGCTAATCAAATCACAATCGAGTAAGTTAAATAATTTTGATTTTACCATGAGTTGCTTGCTGTTTAAAACTTTCTCGTAAATTTATTTTGCATTATTTTATTAATTTTATTTTATTCATTTAAAAAAATAAGTATTTTGCTGCTGTAGTTCTGTAAATGTCCCTGTTGTGGGACAAATAAAGGATTAACTTATTTTATCTTAATTGCCTTGTTTATGACATCACTACATTGAAGAAAGAAATCATAAAAATAGATGGTGAATTCATAGTGTGAGGAACAGTCGAGCTGTTCAGTGTGTTTAAAACATAGACTTTAAAACATAGACCGTATCTTTCTATATACGGTTTATTTTTCTGTATTCAATCGTTGGTTAAAAATCAAGTCACGCTCTATTAATACGAGATTTTTTGCCCTCTTGTGGTCACCATGAGTAACTACATGTGTTCGTCAAGTAAGACATAACAACTTCGTTACACTTCCAGTTTAGATATTTAAAATAAAGCAAAATACACAAAAGATTTACTCACGCACTGTATCCACTGGAGAACAATAAACACTCATAAGAACAATGAATTAAACCTAGATTGAAGGCAAATTTACGTTGTACATCATAAGTTTGACAGCAATATCTAAAATAATATCATATCCAGTCACAGACAAAGTCTCTTGCAACAATGGAAATGATCAGTATAAAGAATGTAGTAGTTTATTTATTATTTACTGACAATAAGGCACATTACTATCACTTTCACATGAGCTGCTAACTGATTTTGTCTGTGTGGGCACTGAATAAATTAAGAACATTTGGTAAATATTTCTACTTGCTCAATTTGGACTTGTTTATCACTTTATATTTGTCATAATCATTAATTCCAAAACTGAAAGATAAAACAGAATCAAATAGAAGTACTGCTTTAACTGCAGATATTGTTGGTAAAATAAAGCATTGTTTCTGTAATTTGTAATTCAGAATTACTATCAGAATCAGCATACAAGGAATATAACTCAATATGGACATTAAGGCAGGATGTATACAAAATATGTATGTAATAATGATGCTTTTCTTCTTGGTTTATGTCCCATTTAGTGTTAACATTTAATGAGGAAGGATTCTGCAAGAACAAAAACAGATTCAGTTCAGTGGAGTCCTTGATGGTGTATCATCAACAAAAACACTTTTAAATTCAAATTGTGACACAAAATAATGCTTTAAAATAATACGTCTCTCTCTCTTGTGATCGGTGTTGTTTCTGCTAAAAAGCAAGACTGATGGTACTAGAAGAGGTTCTTGTTGCAGCCTAACAAAGCTATGTTAATGAGAGTTTTGGTGACTAAAGTAAAACTGGCTGCAGTCCTGATGTCTCCTGGTTTTTTTCAGAGCTTTGGACAAAACGAGAATATGCAAGTAAAATGTATCAGAGCTGAAAAATCAGGCAGCGTGTTCTCGCCGTGTGGACACAGACGTGTATATTTTAATTCAGGCCGGAGCACAGGCTGAGAAACTGGACACTCACCCTGGGTGGTTTTGATATGCTGCTACTGGTCACCTGCCTGCAGAAATCACCATGCTATCTTCTGTCATTAAGGCCTATAATACTGTAGGCACTTTGTCAACATCAAGGTGTTATAGTACCAAATTCAGACTTATCTTAATGTACTTGAAATCCTGTGTTCACTATTGAAAGTGAATGAAAAGGCTTAAAAAAAAACTTCTTTTAAATCACAGTAAAAGAATGAAGAGAGTTTAAGAAAGGATGCGGTCAGTTAATAAACAGCCTGAGAGTTGCCTGGGTGTCCATAAAGTAATAAAGCTGATCACGCTCATTCAGTGTGCTGTGTGATTAGTGAAGCTGAAGTGAAGTTGATACATTGTTTTAGCTTTCCACATGAATCTAATCAAAGGGATTTTAAAAACATGACAGGGTTGTTGGTATAAAATTTCAATAACTAACAATCCTTATGTACCAGGCCTCCTACAATATGTCAACACACTGTGCAGAGGGTGCATGCACAACACTGCTTGTAAAGTAAAAGACATCCATTGGTTTACATGAGACCCAGTAGGTGGCACTAGAATTCAATAGAATGGAGAATGGCCAGGTCAACCAGTGACAGGTGAAACTTTGTATTATACA
>OOFC01000959.1:31909-44860 GCA_900323345.1 Pseudochromis fuscus
TATATATACATATGTATGTATGTATATATATATATATATATATATATATATATATACACATATTTTTTTGGTCAAGTCACTTTGCATTATTCAAAAACCTCATACCATACTGTGAGACAAACATTTGCATGATTTGCATGATACACATTATGCGCGTTGTACTGCATTAGTAGTACTTCTACATATGGTTACAACAATATACTAATAATACAACTTTTAATATTTGTAAAATACATACGTAGTTTTGATTGTACAAAGAAAAATACAATGTTTTAATATTACCACAAACAGAAGAATCATCAACAGCACAATATACTATAAATATCATGACACTCCTGATTTAACTGAGAACTTCTGCATCATTCTTGTTTCTTTTGAATGAATCCAGCAGAGTACAGAGGATACTGTGCAGTGATGACATCAAACATTCATCACCAACTCATCCACTTCTATGTACAACTGTCATTAAAGACTCACACCTAAACCTGGAAATGAGAGACAAGAGTTTAAAGTAACATATTGTGTTCTCAATTGTTCTGACTCGACAATATCCATATAAAACAAACAACTACAAAATAATATACTAATTTAAGTACCGCAAGGGCAGAGTCCTCTCTAATAGTTCAGCTTGGCAGTCCCCAAGGAAACAAAATAAACATGAACATAAAGCTAAACACTGGTTGCTGGCAGTAAATAAAATGTCTTTTGTCAGAATTGCTGATAAATGATAACTGTAGCATTCAAATTGCAGCTTCCTTTGCAGAATGTATTGTACACATGAAAGCACACTTGTTGTCTGGGGTTACACTGTGGTTCATATCCAAGCAGGACCCTTCACAAGTAACATCTAAAATCAGTGATGTTAAATCACCTCACTGCTCGACATTTACTCAGGGGCTCGACTAAAGCAGACACATTTACTGAACTTGAGTTTACTTTTCTCCCACTTCTGTTACACTCATAAAATATGTCATTACTTTAGAAATTTAGATTTGCACACACAGAACATGGGAAGAAGTATTTCACGCAAAAATACCAGTTTCTTAAATGTGAAGATTTGCACTTTTGTTTGGACAAAGAAACAAGATTTCACAGTGTGCTCTGGGTATTAAGGATAGGCATTTCTTTCTAACTATCTATCTATCTATCTATCTATCTATCTATCTATCTATCTATCTATCTATCTATCTATCTATCTTTCTATCTATCTATAGTGAGCTGAAGTGCTGTGTGACGTCGTAAAGGAGGCCGCAGCCCTCTGAGACTATTGTCGGGCTGTTGTGTACCTGCAGCATGGCAGCAGTGGGGTCTAAGACGGTGACTTCCAGCTGCTCATGTCCAACTGCAGATATGTCCACAGGCAACACCACATAAGCGCTGTCAAAGCTCTGTCCAGTGGTGCACTGAAGCTCAGTGGACCAGCAGTTTTCCCCGAGGTCTTCTGGGAAACGAAGTTCACAGCAAATCATTAATTGTGCAACATAAAACAGGCCTATGGCAGACAAGCAGTGATGAGCAGCATTTACATCAGGTGTTATGTTTCTAACTCAGCTTGAGATTTAATTTTGAAGCAAAGCTTTATTGAATTGACAGTGTCACGTTGTAGCTCCTTACCTGTTGTAGTCTTTAAGCTGTAGATTGTGATTGTCTCGAAGCTGCAGCTTTTTGATGGAGGTCATCCCAGTGCACTCCACCAAACAGTCCGCTGGTTGTGTCACATTGTTGGGGATCGACCTCAGAAATGTGTCTTTCTCTGAACACTTAACTGCTCCTACAGCCAGCAGAAATGAAGACAGTATGCCAAAAGACACCCATACACTAATATATCTGACCATTCTGTCCAATACTAACCTTTTTACAAAAAATATGTATTCATAAAAATAAAAGCTGCTGATAATGTTGAGCTGTAGGCCCAGACATTCACAGATCACAACCTGAGAATCATAAATGAAGTTTCCAGTGGAACCAGAGAAAGATTTTGGCACAACAAGTAAAAACATTGAAAGCTGCTCAGAAATACGCAACTTACCCAGGTCAGCGCCAACATTTCCTCATCGTCTATTTCCCCTCCCTCCAAACTGAACATGCAGAAGTCTGCTGAGCCACAACTTATGAAGAGCTGGCATGACAAAAATAACTTATCCAAAATAAAACTTGTGAGAAAATAAAAAATAAGGTTGATTTCAAACATCTTTATTCAGACACTCATGAGCAGGAAAATCACTGAGTTGGAACAAATGAACAAAATGACAAAGCAGAGTCACAAGCACAACAAAACAATTAGCATTTAATCTAAATATAGTCATTATACACGGAGCTGAGGCAACACTCTGATAAGTAGTAAAACACTTGTGAAGTAAATCGTGAGGTAAGTTTTTTTAAAGTAAGAGCATTTTTAAGAAATATAAACACAAAATGCATTAAAGACTAAAGTAAAATGTAAAAACAATTACAACTGAGAACTTTATCCAAACATGAAAAATGTTTTGTTGTGAATGCAAATAAAAGATACAGATTTTACAATGAAAATCAGTGTAAATGTTTTATATTCATCCATGACTAAAAGTAGAGTAGAAAATAAAATACTCTAATATAAAAATATGTATTAGAATGAATGAGTTATAAAAGTTTTACACACTGTTTCACAGGGTTTGTATTTTCTGTGCCAGGCATTAATTGTTGTAATTACTTCTTGAAACAAATCATTTCATTCACAATAAAACACAGTAAATGAGAAAATACATTGTTTTAACAATTACATGTGGGAGAAGTCTCCTGATTTCAGGAGAAGAGTTGTAAGAAGGATCCTGAGCAAATCACAAACACCTGAAACTGCATCTTTTCCACTAAATACAATAACGCAGAATTGTCCCTTTTTTCTTCTTTATCATTTGAAATATAAAAAATTAGCATGACCAGTGGAAGTTTTGATACTAAGTTTTGTGTGTTTGTGATTGGCTGGTGAACATTTCTCCCACTGCAAACACTTGATCACGCAGCAGCTCTACACATAATGTACCGGCCTCAGGTCCTGGATTGAGACTGAAGGGGGAGCAGAGGGGACCTGACTCTGACCAGTCTCATATTCCTGAAGGGAACGCTCAGTCCACTTAGCAACTATGAATAGACCCATGAGATTTATTTCAAGATAAACTGGAGGCAGTTACTACACACAGGTCAGCTGTATATCACTGATTTATTTCCAGCAGTTGCTGCAGCAAAAGGTTTGGATTTACCTGTGAAAGTGAATTCTTTATCCACCTGAAGGGGATTTTTTTGGTGACTGGTACCTCAAACACAATAACATAGAAATGATTGGACTCAGGCAGAAATAATGTGTGATTATTGTCATACTTATTTTACCAGGTAAAGAGCGGTTGGTCCGTTTCTGGTTCAACAAATGTGTATTGATGAAACAGTAACAGGAATGCAAAACTGAGCTCTTAGGTTGCTCTTGTTCCCACAATCAGTGCTGAAAACGCACTGTAACAACTGAAGCTGGAGAAATAATCTAGAAAAGCAGCACATGTTTGTAAAAGAAGACAGGCCTGTGCGTAAGGATTCATTTCAAAGTGACTCACTTTACATACTCAGGACTAAAAGACGACCCTCAGCCCACTCTTACTGCTGCTGGACATCATCAGGTCCACAGCCACAGCTGCGGGTCAGCTGCACAGAGGAAATGACAACGGTGCTGGATTCATCCATGTAGACGATGGGCATCATGTCGAGGGTGGGCTGACAGCACGGCACCTGGTCCTGGAGAGGAGTCAGACATGGCAACACAGTCTGATACTCATACAGCAGCAACTGCACAGCAAGACCAACGAGAAAGAAAAGATTCAACTGAACATGAGTTGTTTTTATGTCATAAAAGTTTAGTCAATAACAACAATGTAAAGGCAAAAAAGAGAATTCAATCATCTTCTAAAGTTTCTGCACAGTTTCATGTCGCTCCCACTCCCACTGTGATTGACCCACTCTGAGCAAAACTTCTGCCTGTAGTATATTTATGTTGGCAGGGACAAGGAAACAGAAGATTAACTAACTCAGTACAAATATTTGTATTATAAAGTTGTATAGTTCTTCTTCACTACATCTCAGGAAAGTACTGTTTGTATTTACTCCACTACATTTTTCTGACAGCTGTATTTAGTGCAGTGATACTTTCCCAGGTCACCTCAGCTCGATGGTGTTGTACTCAGGAAGAAAATGCCACATATGTGTGTTTTAAATGACCGACTGCACTGTTGTCAAATAATACCTGTGAGTCGGCCTCCTGGACACTGGAGTGGGGTGGTGGCCAGTGCACAGTGTTCTCAGCAGAGTTGCAGAGTGCACACTGAACGATGGTGAGGCTCAGGGGGTGGATCACCCAGCTGTCCCAGCAAAGATCTGGTAAATACAAGAGTGGATCGCTACATGAAACAAAAAGAGCTGCATGCCAATATACAGTACATCTAAATATACACACACATTATGGTGAACCTTTCATTGAGACTTAAGAGGCCATGGAGCGGCACTTCAGGCTCGTACTGTTGCCACCATCAGGCGACACAGCTGGAACTGGAGGGACAAGACACAACTTTGTCTAAAGTCGACTTTCACCAGACATTTAGAGGCAGACTTGACAATATACAGGTGTTTCTGATATTGATAACACTTACTTGCAGTGGCTCTGTGAGAAATGGTGCCAATAGTTCTCCCCCACTTCTCTCTGATGCCGTCCAGTCCAGTGGGAGGGAGCTGTGGCTCAGTCTGCATGTTGAGAGCCCTGAGGAGCCCCTTCCTGATGGACTGCCATGACACACTCTGGTGCCTGAGCATCACATAAGCATTGCATTGAAATTTACTAGTAAAAATGAAAACATAAAAATGCATGGAAATAGAAATCTTGGACATTTTGCAACATAAGTGAACTTCAGTGTGTTTACAGTCAAGACAAATAAAAGCCATTGCTCTGTTCCAGGACACAAATGTTCATCACAGTCCCACTCCCAGTGCCCTCAGTGCACTCTGGGAGTATTAATAGATTTTGGCACCGCCACTCTCAATGAAAGGTTTGCATAATGTGTGTGTATATTTAGATAAGGGCCTGGGCAGAGTCCAGTGAGACAAGTCTTGAATTGTAAAGCAACTGTTTCCACTGCACAACTGAAGGGTGTGTAATACTTCTGCACAAACCTGGATCTATGATTTAACCACTGTGGACAAATATTGTGGACAAATATTTCAAGAGGTTTCAACAATGTTGGATGGGGGGTTTAATTGTTCCCTGCCCACAGACAAATGTCACATCCAACACATAGAGCAGGTACATAAAACTGTTCATCTTCCCATAAAGTTCTGTTTGTTGTACAGACCTGTGTGATACTGACCTGTCATGGGAAACATGAGAGTGAGCAGAGGCTGCAAGATCTTCCTTCGATGGATGTAAAACAAATGCAACTGAAGAGCCCAGAAGCACTGTCATAGCAATAAAGGCAAATGACATGGTGGATGAGGAGGATTTTAACCCAGAGACGACAAACAAAAGGCTGCAGTTGTTCCTGTCCGTCTGGTTGGAGGAGGACAGGCGTGATGAGAAAGAAAGGCTGTACTTGGTGTTGTTTGGTAGGGCCTGCGAACCTGAGTTTTTATCTTCTTGTACCTCAACCTGGCCTTGAGACACTGAACATAGTTGTCTTGTCCAATGTTGTGTGTGAAAGAGAAAGAGGAGGATATAGTTTGGTGGTTCAGAGGAGACAAAAGAGATGGTTAATGTAAACTGTAAAGACAGCGCCGTAGTGGGATGGAGATAAAAACAAGGTGCAGCATTGTACGTATAGTTGTTACAATCTGCTGTGATATTGCAGTAGGTGTACATACATTACACATTTTTTAGGCAATATTTACACATGAGAAACTGCAGTTCAGTGTGAATAGCACTGCATTCTGTCGGTGATATTTGAAAACACAGAACACGACTGTATTTTCACAGGAGACAAGCTACCAGCTCGTTGTAAGGCCCACTATGGACGAAGGATTACTCATCTGTTTCCTGGTATTGTCCCATTTGGTTTGGATACATTTAATGTGTCACTAAAGAGTCAGCAGTAAGGTTGGCTTTCTGTGATTAATGAAGGCAAGGCCGAGGGTCAAGGAAACAGAGGACACGTTCCCCTTGAACCAGAGGACACGTCCCAGTCTGCATGAGACTCAGGTTCAGGTCAGTTCTCCAATTAGACAGTCAAACTAGCCACGCCCCTAAATTTTCCTCTGTTTGAAGCCTAATATCTACTTAATGATTAAATGATTTTCAGAGCATTATAATGACTAAAAGCACCGAGCAATGCAGCACAGGTCCTCAGGACCTCTCCCATCTAATAAAGAGTCCCCATACATTATGAACAAATTTGATCCCTGGCTCCAGCTGTCCACATGCCCTTGATTGAGCAACAGCCTAAAGCCTATGACCTCAGAGAGAGAGAGAGTGTGTGTGTGTGTGTGTGTGTGACATGCTCCATCATAATCTTACAGTTTGCAATGCATTAGACTGTGCATGTGTACCTAATACAGTGGATACTCTGTGTATGATCTATGCAGTTGTCTTCAAGGACAGAATCTGAGAGATATGTAACACAAAGCACCATGAGGTACTGCAGGTGGTAGGATCTGAACACCCGGAGTGAGAGAGGAATAAAAAAAGGAAAAAGGCTGAAAAAGGCAGCACTGTGGGCTGTGTAAAGGGTCAGAAAATCACCTGGAAAGGTAACTTCAGGTATTTAAATTCCTCTGTAGGATCTAACACTGTGTGCCAGTAGAAACTTTCTCATGAGCCCGAAATTGGACAGTTTATCTGCTGCGATGGATATGAAACAATAATTTTTCAAACTGCAAAGGGAGTTCTTGGTACAAGCTGATACAAGACCTGCAGTGATGTCCTTTGCAGCTAATGCAAGGTGACAAGAAGAAGGAATTTACCTCCAGGAACAATTTAAAAAGACGAGGGAAGAAAGCACATGTGCATTATAGTTAGGGCCTCTTATCATGTGTCATGTATTTATTTGTTATACGATTTGTTCCCTGAACTTCTCATGTAATTGATTTAACTAGTTGTTTGAGGCTCAGAGAATATTAGGTGTGATTTTGAGATCAAGGTGCATTAAACAATGGAGAAACAAAGAAGCCTGAAGGGGAAGAGACTCAGGAAGACCGAGTTCAGGTGTTACTCAGAAATGTGTTATTTCCAGTTCAGTTTAATCTCTGACAGGAGATGCTCGTCAGGAGATGAGACGCAGATGCACGTGCAACATCCTCCAGTCTATTGATTATCAATATCAGATGAAGATGAGGTCACAGAGTGTTGAACTCTTCTGAATTAATACTAGTCAATTTCACATGTGGATTTTCCGAGTTTTTATGGCCATTCTGGAAAAATGCAGATCATAGTCATTGTCCCACCAGCACATTTCACAACTACAATTTTAAAATGAAGTGAAACTAGAAAGCACTCAGAGAGCACAAACCTCTGTTAGGGCTTGATCCATGTGTGGTCTCCACTAAATTAGATTGTGGACATTGTCAACAAAATCCATTAAGATCTAACAAACTTACAAATCCTACTGTAACATTTCACTGTTTGTACCTACTGCTTCGTCCCCTACTGGTTCTCTGTCACCATTGTCTTTGTTAAAACATTTGCCAGTTGTGAGTATTAGAGTGTTTATTTTGGATAGGATCCCTCTAATGTTGCTAATACACAAACAACCCAATGCAGATGAAAATCTAACCTCCTCCTGGCACAGATAACAACATAACACACCAGTAATGAGCATGCTGCACAGGTGACAGGTACAGTCACAGTTGTGAAGCTCTGGTACAAGCTGCCAGAAGAAATAATGTCAGCAGAGACTCTTCTTAAACTATTACATGAATTGCCATAAAATGTTGTAAAAGCCCCCAGAGTGTGAATGCTAATGACTCTGGGGACTCTTTATTCACTGACACCCTTCAGATTAAGCCAGTCTGAGCTCGCTGCTGAGAAACCTCCCTTTCTTTTTCCTCCCATGGATACTTCATATCTTGCAAGAAAATGAAATCTGCCGTAAGATATTTTTGCTATAAGAGCATCGAGGTGCCCGACAGCTGTACTGGCCCCCACCTGACCTTCCCCATGACCTTCTGTGGGGTGTCAAAGCTTGTGGAGGCTTTTAAGCACAAACAAGTATGAAAGGTGCTGATATTCAAAGCATTAAAGGAGCAGTACAAGTAACTGTAACTGTCAGTTTATTCATCTGTGTTTTTCCCAGTAGCAGCTGCTCGATACATTCTGCAGGTTCTTGGAGAGACTTTTAAAAATCCTTCCAACCATCAGTCATGTTTCTGTCTCCCACACCAAGGAGATCACTACATGTGGTCCACAACAGCTCTGATGCTTTCTCTCCTCTGTTTTAAATCTTTATTGTGAATAATAGAAGATTTAATGACAAAAGAATGATTTAAATGGCAAACAACAAAGATTTGATTGAGCGAGCATGCGTGAGTGTGTGTGTGTGTGTGTGTGTGGGTGTGGGCCTGGGTGGACGTCTGATGTACAGAAATGAAAGTGAAAAGAGAAAGAAAAGAAGAATTTACATTAGATAATAACAACAATGATAAAAAAAAAGTAAACTTATAATAAATTAAAACAGTATTAACCTAGAAAATGCATTTCCTGCAGAAAATACGTGAGAATGCTGAAAGCCCCCAAAATACTGGAAATTGTATTAGAAAATGTAGAAACAGTTGGAAAAATAGAAACAAGTAGAAATAGTTGAAAAAAGTTAAAAAGGTTTGAAAAGGTAGAAAAAGTTGGAAATAATAGAAAAAAAGTAGAAATAGTTGAAAAGTAGAAATAGAAGAAAAAAGCTGAATGTGTAAAGAAGCTGAACATTTGATAGTTGAATGTTTTCTGAAGCTCAGTGTGTGGAAATAGTTAAATTCAAAGTTGAAGATTTTCTCCATTTTTTTTAATGGGACAAAAAATAGCAGAAAAAGTTGAATAGTTGAAAAAGTAGAGTTAGTAGAAAAAAGTTGAATACAAGCCAGAATGTCTTAAAGGAGCTGAACATTTTGATGAAAGATTATCAGAATGATTTTAACTACAGCTGGATGGTGGTAGATTAAGTGGCAGATTGAGCCAGAGGTGTCAGTCATCTTCTATATTTTTTTTTAGTAATGGTGCAAAGTCTGTGATTTTGGAAAATATTCCTATGGTTTTAAATGTCTCTTGTAAAGATGATTGTGGTTCTTCAAGGAAAAACAAAATATCATCAGCATGAAGTGAAATTTTGTGTATTGGGTGTTGTAATGAGGGAGTCCTGATGAATGGCTGCTGTTAGGGTCTCAATGAAAAAGGTGAGAAAGGAGGAGGAGAGTTGTCCCCCTGTGCACTGTGAAGCATTGTCATTTTAGTCCACTGGTTGTAACTATGGCTGAAGGTGCTGTGTATAAAATGATGATGATGATGATGATGATGCCCCAAAGCCAAATTTCCACAGTGTGGTGAAGAGGAATTTCCAATTGATCCTGTCAAAAGCTTTCACTGCATCTCAGGTGACTATGGTTGTGTACTTTTGCTGTGATGATGATAAATGGATTAAATTCAATAAACAGCAGCTGTTGCTAGATGATGTCTTTAATGGAGCCTGTCTGATCTGGATGTATGTGGGCTATTATTTTGTCTTATCTATGAACTAATGCTTTTCTGACAATTTAATGTTGGTATTGATAAGTGAGACGGGCAGTAGTTTAATGGAAGGGTTTCATTTTTATTTGATTTTGGTAGAAGCAAAATCGGGGCTGTATTCATGTGTGTTAAGAACCTTGAGTTTTGTTTTATTTCAGTTATTACTTGTATGAATAAAGTGTGGACCAGAAGAGCTCTGCAGGGAAGCAAGGTGCCTTATTGTTGGGCATGTTATTGAGGGCAGGTTGAAGAGTTTATTTCTGATCATTTTTTCTGTGTTGAGCTTAGGTAGATGGATATTATTGAGGAATTCATTTCTATCTTTTTGATTAGGATCTATATCAGAGGAGTATAATTTGGTAATAATTTTGGAAAATTGCATTTATTTCTTGTGGTGAATTGGTTGGCTTCCCTGCTGAGGCCTTAATGATAATAATGGTTTGGATTTATATGGCGCTTTTCTCTGGAAGTCCAGACTCAAAGCGCTCGTACAGAGACCATTATTCATTCACACCCGTTCATACCCGTGGCGGTAAGCTAAGCTAGCCACAGCTGCCCTAGGGCAGACTGACGGAGGCGTGGCTGCTAATTTGCGCCTACGGCCCCTCCGACCGCCACCCATTCATACAACATTCATGCAGGGCAAGGTGGGTAAAGTGTCTTGCCCAAGGACACACCGACAATGACTGGGAGGAGCGGGAATCGAACCACTGACCCTTCGGTTGGTAGACGACCACTCTACCGCTGAGCCACTGCCGACCCTTAATAGTGGTTATTGCTGTTTTTCTTGATCTCTTTTTATTTGATTTGCCAGATATTTACCAGATTTGTTGCCGTGATGGAAAGTTTCATGTCAGAGTCTATGAATTAGGAACTGGTTTGGTTTTTTTGTTAGTTAGTTATTTTATTTAGTTGTTTTATATAAATAGATTTTTTATATTTATTTATTTAGTTATTAATTTCAAAAAATGCACAATATCCATTTTTGGTTACCATGGAGAAACATTGGAGATGGGAGTTGGACGCAGCGTTATGACGTCAGGAGGTACAGGTGTAAACAAAGCAGCGGCCATTTTGTCTGCACTCGACGCGACTTTAGACACTTAAACACTACATGTTAATGTATTTAAAGCAATCTTGATTTTTAGAATCACAAACTGCAAATATTTATTCATTAATATTAGTACCTATGCTGTAATTAGTAGTCTCATATATTTTAATTTTATTTTACTGTATTTTATTTATTTATTTAACAGATAAAATCATTGGTATTCCAGTTCATGCAAAAAATCCGAAACAGTTTGGCTTCATACAAAGAGCCAATTAATTAAAGAAACAAATAAAAATAAACTGCTTCGAAGCACTCATTCAGAAATGAAACAAATGCTAGTTGCTATCAAACACCTGTGTCTAACTCACTAAAGGACCAAGTGACTGTGGAAAACAACACTGAACTACAACCAGAAATCACTTTTAAGATGCAGCAGAGAAATTGTTGCAATCGTGAAAAGGCAACACAATGTAGCATTTAGGACAATACCTCAGTTCAAGGATGCACTAGGATTTCTAAATGATGTTTGCATGATGATGTGCTAAAAACGATGTTCATATTTAGCAGCATGAAGTAGAAGTACAATATACTGTTAGTACATGTTATATTTCATGTTGTATTGGTCACAGTACTTCTCCCAGCTGTTTAACCATTTGTGGAGTAGAGGCTTTGTTCTTAATGTGTCTGATGTGAGTGTAATTACCAGTGATGTCTGTCAACCTTCAGAAAGTTACTGGTTACTTCACAGGAGAGACATTTGTATGTGGGTCAGATCAAGCTGTGACATAGACCCGTTTACTGTTAGTAAACAAAGAAGTATGTGCGCGCATTGTGGCAACGGAAGTATGGCGGCTAGCAAAGGCTTGTCAAGCTACTCTGGTGCATTATCAACAAAGTGGAGGACTACACACTGCAAACTGCACCTGTATGGCAGGATAAGTATTATTGTGCTGATTTCACTTTCTTTACCTTTACAGAAATGAACATGAACTGCTCAGATAACTTAACTGTGATGTATTAGGCTTTTGCACTTGCCGGTCTTTTGTCTCTCTTTGCGGCACGGTCACCACGAGAGTCTCTTAAAATAAAATCCAGTAGTTGCCGTAAAATTTCGGTGACAGGCGCTAGGTTGTCCAAGTTTAACTGTAACAGCATGTCTCTTGGATAGTGCACCCGTCCTGGAATGACAGCCACACTGACTTGACAGATGACAGGTCGATAAAAGAGAAGAAGCCACAGCGCGACAAAAACAATAAAATCCATGATGTGGAGCCAAGGGGCACTCCGTTGTACAGTGCTCATGCAGCCAGGAACATAATTACTGTATAAAACAGGTTAAAAACACATAAAATAACTTAGACTAAAGACGAGGGACGCCAAACTTTCCAACCCACTGCCGGTCGCTGCGAGCGCATGCGCCTGGAAATTGCTAAAGTGAGTCTCTCTGTGGTACATGTCTATGTAATGTACTACAAAAGTTCATGTTTGGTGAAACATTTCACATATTCAGCCATGAATCCACTTCAAGGTGCAGATGAAAAATAGAAAAAAGACTTCTCTGGTGCTAAATCACCAGTAAAATACAAATACAAATCAATAAATCAATACCAATAAAATACAAATAAAGTGCAAATTGAAGGAAAAGTCTTGCAACTGGCTCAAAATGATGAAACCTTAATTCTGTTTCTGTGTCTCTGCTCAAATCCACCTTATTTCCAGCCACACGGTTTCTTCTGCTTTATTTTTTAAAGCCAAAAAGCTCTAATCAGCACACTGTATGTTACCTGCTCAAACAGGTGTCATCCTGCTGAGATCAGCCAGTGAAGTGGATCAGTCAAACTTTGACTTTCATTTCTTTGTTCTTCTTACTCCTCCACTTCAGCTCAGTGGTAAAAGAGACACTTTCTACTCAGAAGACAGAAGTTTGAAAGATATCTACTTAAACTGACCAATTCAGACGCATCACATTGATGCAAACGAGGATGTAAATTGTATCCTCCACCACTTCAAATGAAATGACTTTCAAAAACATATTTTTACTATAACTTTTTAAGAAGCTGCCCTCCATATTATTTTGAAGATTAACATTTATTTTTATAATGTTGTTTTGGTCTTGATATGAAGTCAACTACTGTAAGATGGTTGACCCCCACCCTCCAAGGTCTCCTGTTGGAGGCTGAACATTATGATT
>OOFC01000963.1:0-10784 GCA_900323345.1 Pseudochromis fuscus
ATAATAATAATAATAATAATAATAATAATAAAAAGCGGAACGATTTCAATAGGGACCTCGCACCTTCGGTGCTCGGGCCCTAATAATAATAATAATAATAATAATAAAAAGCGGAACAGTTACAATAGGGACCTCGCACCTTCGGTGCTCGGGCCCAATAATAAAAAGCGGAACAGTTACAATAGGGACCTCGCACCTTCGGTGCTCGGGCCCTAATTACTAATAGCATGTATGCTGACATATTACACTACCAGAGTTTTAACTTGTGCACTTGTGTGGCAGTCTGCCTTGTGTCTGATCCCTCTACTGTCCTCTCCTCTGTAAAATGTTCCTGACTTCTGTGTTTCTATGGTTATTCCTCCGTTTGTCATTTCAAGGTAACTGTAAACCCTCAGTCACATTTATTATGTGAAACAGTGCAGATGTACAAACAGTCATAAATTGTTTCTATTAAAAGAAAGTTTATGATGTTTGTTGTTGTGAGCTTTATGAAAGCCTCTGAACAACAGCCGCCAGGTTTAGATGTGTTTTTTTCTGAAAGCAATATCAATCATTGATTGTTTGGGCTTTGTTGTCATAGATTATTCTCTTCTGTTGTCTGTTGCCTAAGTAATTACGAACTGTATTTCTGTCATCACAGATTATTGTAACTAGAAATTCAGTCCAAGAGACAGACACACAGAGAAGAGAAAGTAATGAAGGTGCTGGTTTAAATATGATTTAGGAAATACATCAAATATTTTATAACCCATTATCTTGTGTTAAAAGGTGTTGACCAAAAACTTTCATGTGAGAGAGTGAACCCTGGTAATTTGTAATGGAAAATCCTGAATGAACCTTTTGTATGCATGTTGCCGTGGAAATGAGCAACCAGCAGACCTCTTTGAGCTGCTTGCCTCAGAGATGAGTCATCAGTTTTCTGCTGTGTGTTTATTACTCTGTGATGCTGATAAGTGTTGGGGTCAGACCGGCTGATTACATCGCTGCGATGATTTGTGAATTTACCAAGTAGTTGATTGCGAGAAGATGAATCTGTGACATTTTGATAACCAATTTTCATTGTAGTTCTTTTCAATACCAGATATTCACTGGTTTTAACCTCTTTGCTGCTTGTTTTCATTATAAATGGCAGTAAATGAAATATGTTTTGGTTTTTTGTACCGTTGATTGAACAAGTCAAGCAGTATAAGGATGTCACTTTCAGCTCTGGGATGAATGGAGTGGGGTTTTTTGGTATGAACCTGAACTGTAGTAATCTGAACTGTGCCATTAACAGCAGATGGATTGACAGGGGGATGTAATGATACTACTGGTTGGCAGGAGGTTGAAAATCACATGATATATATATATTTATATATATATATTTTTTTACTGGGAAGTAAATGTGATTGATCTTTGATACAAAAACCAACTTAATTTTTGCAACATTGTTAAGTAAGTGAAGAATATGATCAAACATTTTTCATTTCAGGTTGTCTTTAATTTCTTAAACATTTTTTGTTTTGATTTTTTTTTAATCATGACCACATCAGTATCATCAGGTTATCTTATATTTTACATGGCTAACACTAATCTTTACATTATTGAAAAAAGAGTTTGTTGTTGTTTCCTGTTTATTTTATGGTGTTGCCATTCAGTGTTCGCTTTTTCTGTATCCATACATACAATCTGCTTATCAAAGTTTAGGCTGGTTGTATTTAATTTTATATGACTGCACTGTGTCGAGCAGTGGTTAGCAACGTAACCTCAGAGAAAGAAGGTCCTGGGTTTGACTCTCGGCTCGGGCCTTTCAGTGTGGACTTTGCATGTTCTCCCTGTGCATGTGTGGGTTTTCTCCACGTACTCCGGTTTCCTCCCACAGTCCAAAGGCATGCTTATTAGGTGAATTAATTACTTTAAATTGAGCATGCATGGTTGTCTGTCTCTGTGTGTTGGCCCTGTGATAGACTGGTGACCTGTCCAGGATGTACCCTGCCTCTCGCCCATTGCCAGCTGGGAAAGGCTCCAGCCCTGCTGAGACCCAATTGGATAAGCGGGTATAGATGATGGATGGATGACTGCATTGTTAATAGGGTTTGCTGTTGCTATAGGAAACAAGGAAGATTTGGCATATTCTATCATTGTAAGTCAGTGGCATAAAAAAATGACTCCATTAGTATGCATTGACATCCATGGATTATGTTATTTCAGCTGAGTCTGGGATGTGAATTGAGTTGCCAATACAATTTTGGATGCTGCAGTTTTATTCAGATGAATAGTAATGTATGTGTTGTAGGTGTGTCTGACTAAGGACCTATGTTTGTCTTTTGCAACATACAACAAAATAAAACTTACAAAGGTCAGTGAACTTGCCAGCTGTAATAGAGGCCAAGCGGACATAGTCGTAATCCCTCTGCACTGTCTCATAGGGATAACTCTCCACCAGGTTGAGTCCTGAAAGAGTAACAGATAGACATATTGGCTTGAATGAAAACCACGGCTCATCAAAGCTGTGCAAAGCATAAACAATGCTAACATGTAGTCACTGAGGCTTCAATTGACTGCATCATTAATTATTCACCCATTGGACAACTGTTGTTCAACAGCTGCTGGATGTGAATAAAATGGAGGATTTTTTTTTATTGAGCTTTCAGCACTGTAACCACAGACCATGTATGATAGACTGGTGGAGGCTCCAGTAGATGCTCAGGCAGTTCTTCTCCTTCTTCATTCCTCGTTTACACTGGCAGCCATGTAAGGGGCTGGACAGTAGGGCGGACACTGCGTTGGCACACTGGCTCCTGGCTCCGGGGCCCAGCTTCATGCTGCCATTCCCCGCCACACACTGGCGCAAAGTACGTAGACGTGGACTGCAAGTCTCGTCACTCGAGCACAAATCTCCAGCCACCAGGCAGTCTCTTCCCGCCTGGATAACCTCTAACAGAGCTGCGTGAGATGAAATCAGAGAACAACAGAAAGCAGAAAGGTAAGAGGATTTGAGATGGCGGTTGAGGTGTAAGGTGAGAAGATAAGATGGGAAACTGAGAATGAAGGAGACGCAAACAGAAATTTCAAGCCAAATGTCAGGAAGAAGAAAGGTGGAGAAAGTAAGGAACATCTTGCAGAAAAAGATTGAACAGTTGTAAGGAGATATTAATTTTAATCGACTCGATGATTTTTTGTGAAACTCTGAAAATGTGCGACTGCAGAGGTGAGAGTCTATTGCAAGTATGTAATGATTACAGCACAACTCTCATACTACCTGGTGAAATTTTAATGGGTGTAGTTGATGTTTCTCCTTGCTCTGTCGCCTCCAAAGTTGGGATGAATTATGCATCTTAGGTTTGGTGAATAGACACCAAAAAACTGACTGCTTGTAAATGTGCTGTTCTCAGGGTGAAGAACATTCAAGGTGCACTGTGTGGGTTTGTATGACAGCATTTCACGGCTGCGAGGTGAAAGTAAAGCATGAGGAAAATAAATAAAATCCAACTATTATTTTCTTTGTTTTCATGACCTCCATGGATATAATAGGAGAGCTTTTCTCAGTAGTCACTTTGATATTATACAGAACTAGTCCCCTGCAGCCCATAATGCATTTTCCTTATAGACCATCATTGCAAACGAAATGTCTGTGAGATGTGAGACTGTTGACGGGAGTTTTTAATTAACGAATGGTTCCTATTTGTAAAACTCTCAGAAAAGTGACTTTTACTCACATGACATCATTTCAGTGTAAAGTAGGTTGAGTGTGAATGCCTCAGTGGGGCCAGCAGGGGAAAACTAATGCTCATGTGCAGTGCACCACACAATATGGAACCAGTAGGAAATAAAGGCTTTTTACAAACTGTCCTGCAAAAACATGTGTGAAGCCCCAAAGTAAAAAACAAACCTAAAAATGTGCATGATGTGTCCCCTTCAAAGAGAAGAAAGTGAGTCTTGATAGTTTGTAGGTGTGGAGAATTAATGAATATATTTCTCTCCAGTTATTAGCACAAAAAATCAACTAGTATATGAAGCAGATCACCTATTTGTGAGGTTTTACATTATTTCTTCAACACACTAAGCATTTCTGTTCTTTTCAAGATGAAGACAGTAAACTAAAAACCTTTATTACAGGAGCTGTTCTACATCAAGATCGTTTTATGTAACTTTTTTTAAGTCAGTTGCAGCTTTGTTTGACTTCAGTGGATAATGTGCCTTGAGACTATTCAGTACCATGCAAAGAGCCCTGCAGGCTACAGTGTTTGCTGCTTTATTGTGGCGAGAACGACTTCAAGGCTGAAGTAATGAAATATAGTATCCTTTTGTGCATGTTGAATATGTATGTATTTTATTTAGTTACTGTGTGAAAGATCAGAAGTGGCAGACTTATACAGATGCTAATCCACAATCAGAACAATGATTCACTGCCAAACCTTGTCCTGAGACTCCCTCAATTGTACTGCATGACTCAAGCCTATTCAGCAAGCCAGGGAACATTTCAGATGTACGTCATGTACAGAATATACTGAGAATATTAAAGAGAAAAAAGAGCCACAGATACTCATCTGGTGCTGTGGTGAAGGCAGTAGCTGGTGAGATAGCAAAGTGAGATAAACAAAGCAGGTGACGTTTATGTTCAGTCATGTATCTACTACCAGTATAGGTACTGCTAGTACAGACAACCAGAAATGCATTATGAGTTCCTGTTAACCAACGAGGTCATGTTTTTTTGTTTGTGTGTTTGTTAGCAACATTACAGAAACATTATACACAAATCTGAATGAATTTTGAGTTTTAGAGAGAGGATAGTATTCAAGGAACAAATGATTACATTCTGGGAAAGATCAGAGGAGCAGATCCTGTTCAAAAAACATCTCAAAATCACTATAGCCTCACTATAGGTGAATGTCTTACCAAGAGGTATTGTTGAAGAAAAGAAGAATCTTCCATTTGTGTCCTCAGGTTATTTTGTGAACATATTCCTAAGCACGACCTGCAGTAAACCATGTGGAACACTGTAAAGTCATACCACCTATATTGTTTTCTCATACCGTTGTTCACCCCATCTGCTCATATCCAAATTTTTTTCCATTTCATGCTGCTTTCATCTGCTTACTCTGTAGGTATTACTGAGGCAGTATTGTCTCTGCCTTTGTTTTTTTTATCTCTTAAACAGAAATGCAGACATGCAGGAACAAAGAAAGTAATAAAACAAACACATTTTCCGTTCTGTCATGACTATGTTATCAATTACATCTGCTTCCAAAGCTGGATCCTAACTCAACCCCCACAGGTGTGCAGAGTCTCAGTCACAGCAGGAGAAATGCAAACTCTCATCCTCTATTGAGCATGTTAGTGTGTCCAACTCAGACATGTGCACGCTGAGGAAAAAAAAAAACAAAATTCCAACCAATGCCAGCGTCCTGGAAGGCCAGATGGTCAGCAGCAAATTCAAGGCTGAAATCCCAGGCCCTTCCTCTAAGGGTATGTGTGTCAGTTTGTGCTGCCTGGGCAGAAGCTGGAATAGACACCATACATCATGAATGCAAATGAGTCGCTTCATTTGACATTTCCAATAAGCCCGTCTCAGTGTACCAGCAGGTTTAGCCAATTAACCATGTCAGTAATCAATGTGTTCTGAGGCTCAGTTAAGTCCTCAGTTTCCCTGCCACATAAATCACAGGCAGATTAGCTGATCAGTTACCCTTGTGCGCGGACTTAATGGTCCACTTCAGGAGAGATAAAATGGAAAATGAAACTTAATGAAGTCAGCTGAAATGGTACCTTCTCTTCTATATACCTACCCAGCTGCGAAGCTGTGGTGGAAAGTAGCGGTGCATTGGAGCACCTAATGAGTATCTTTGTTTCAGTGCACTTAAGATTTGTAAATTATCTTGGATAGTTGGATTAAAGAAAGCAACCTCCCATTAAAGTGTGTACACAAATGCTTAGCCAAGGGTGTTAAGCAAGATGATACAAATCATTTTAGTGGAGTAGCTAATGTAAGCACATTTATGGCTCTGTTTTCAATTGCAAAACCAGTGCTGCAGAAAATGTAGTTTATTGTTAGTTTGAGTTGGATTAGGCAACGCAGTGCAGTTTTGGTCATTCTGGTACAGATACTTTTGCATTGAAAACTGTGTAGATTTTCTCTCGCTACAACCATCAATTGGCAATGCACATACCCGCCCTGCATGGGCTAAGTTAAACAGAAACATCCTGTCACCTGTACTTGTCTCCTCGTCCAATCCAGACCCAACACCAAGACAAAATGAGTGTACTGATGTGTGCAGAGGAGAAGGAGAATCTCTTAGTATAAATGTTTTAATTTGACTTTAGATTCAGTCAGTCAAAGAATTTAACCTTTTTTTGTGCTCCTATTTTTAGTGAAAAATAAATATGATCTTCCAAACACAGACCAATGCACACACTGCTGACAGGCTGCTTAGATTTCTCTAACAAATTTGTGTGTACAAACACATTTAGTAACCGTATAGTTACCTGTCCTTTCCATACTTGAGTCAAACAGATCCTTTCTTACTTCCTTGCTTTATTGCTAGTACTTATGCTCTCTGGTACTTATATTTTTTCAGCTTCATTACAAGAGTACCCAGTTGCACGTAATTAGCTTGGTCTGTGATGTAAAAATCTATGCAACAGATCTGACATTTAGCTGTGACTGATGTTTTTCACAGGTCCTGCAAAATTCAACATGTAAAGTTGTCACCCACATATGCCTTTTATTCTTCCTAGTTCCTGCTCCTTACTTGTACTTTTCCTGCCTATCAAACCAGTGATAGCTGTAAAACTACAATCAGTCTCATTTATGTTAAACTGCACTTTTTTGGTTTATTCTTTAGAAATATTAACTTGAATAAAAGACAGATATTGAGAGGAGAAAGACATTCAGACTGATGAATGTGCTTTAGCATTTAAATTCATTCATCAAAAGTCATTAAAATGTAAAGGGTTAGAAGTGGCATACTTTAATAAAATCCAAGTGAATATTAAATTTGGTCTTATTCTTTATTGATCTTCTGATGGTGACATTGAACTTAAGTTTAGGACTCTGCCTTTGAAAAGTGAACCTCAACATACTGTGAAAGTGATGCAGTGTGCTTCATGTGATGACATCTACGAGCTAAAGATTTGAGTTATTGGTATAAGTGAGGATAGACTGTTCTTCCAGTGTATGAATCATCTTAGGAAAGATGTAGCCTGTGTCTTCCTGTTATAAATTATTGCTGTCTGATACTCTACTTTTTGTAAGGCAACACTATTTGCTTTATGGCACAAAATTACTAATTTCAGACATCAAAGCAGAGTAGATTGAATTTGGCAAAATGAGACTGCAAAATATCCATCTACATTCAAAATAAAGCAATGTCAGCTCCGCTTGTACTTCCTGTTAGACATCAAACAAATAGCGCATGAAGACCTAGAAAAGCCCAGTAATTTAGCTTCAAAGTTTTGGATAGAGAAGCATTCACATTTTCAGCAGAATACGTTAGGGTATATGGTGCACATATACTAAGTTTTTTTTTTCTTCTTGAGAAAATGATCCACTCAGTTGATCCTTTTCCAACAGCAGCTACTCTCAACTTTTACAGAGGGAAAATGTTGCCTGCTAGATTGCCATATAAATTATTTAGTTAGAGCTTCAGACAAAACAACTTGTCACATCCGCAGACAGTTTGAAGAGTAACAGTTAAATCAGAGTTGCATACATTAAAGGACTTTGCTGGCAATTAGTGGATATACATCTGCCTTCAGATGTACAGTACCTAATGAACAGAGTAAATAAAAACACTACCAAAAGCACAAGGATGGTCTGGTGATGGAGGAACAATCTGTGGAAGAAGGAAGTAAACAGCCTATAGCAGGAGGAGCATGACGGCTCTAAAGTAAGAGAGTTTGCAGCATTATCAGTAACATCACCATATTTCAAATTATTCATATCAAGATTACTGAAACTTATCCATGGTCATTGTTCCATCTTTTTATTGTTTTTGAACCACAATGTAATTTTTTTACACATTTACACAACACTCCAACTCTTTGTCAGTATCTGTCATGTATTCCTTAAAGTTTTCCAAAAATGAATCCTTGGTTTTCCTACTTGTGTTTGATCATCAGTTTTACGTAGCTTTCAGATGTACCTGTGTACGCTACTGCATGTAAAATATTCACCTTGCAACACATGTTGGCTCACACAATGACACAGTACTAAGAAGCACTTAAAGGGTAGCCCTGCCCACAGCTCAATGCTCTTATAGAAGTAAATGGTGGTCTTTTACTGCTTTTTTTGTCAGTGTATTATTTTCTGAATCTTTTAGAGACTAATGGAACAAGAAGAAGCAGTCAAAGTGAGCTGTTAGATGAAAAGCTGTAGCTGATTGACTGCACACCGCCAACTCTTCAAACTCTTTACGGTGCCTTGCAGCATGAAGTCAGACTGCAGTTGCAATTACTGGATACATATTGGACTTTTAACAGATGCATTGTAGTTTTGACAATGTATGTCCCCAGGACTGAAATGTAAAGGAGGGCAGTTTGATTTCAAAGTTTATGTTATATACAGAAAGCACTACAGAAACACATATCCACTTAGACACAAGTATCTGATTTGACTGAGAGTGACAGAAGTCTGTTAAAGCACTGAAATCCTTATTTCCTCAAAGCGACACCTCACGTCTCTCAGATAACATCAGGTTCCAGATAGAAACCATTTAGTTGCCTGATAACCATCTCCCATTCTCCACCAACACCCCTGTCTTTAATTGATGCTTTCCCTCAGAGGAGTTTCACACAGAAAGAAGACAGACCCTCTGTCTGTAGGAAGCTGCAGTGAAACTCACAATGTTCAAATATGGACACAAACACTGCAGAGAAACAATTGAGGGAAAACTAATACACATACATCTACATAATCTCACCCAATACAGAACAATATCACAAGGCCCTTAGCTCCAATATTAAACAATATTGCATGTGTCAGCTACTCTAAACCCACTTTAATAAATTGGTAATAAACCCAATGTCACTGCCTAAACTCCCTCAGCCTCCTCTTCTTAATTATGTTACTCACATTTCTCACCCAAGGTGCTTATATTGACAAATATTTTATTAATAATTACTCTCCATTCCTGGAGGCAGTGGCATGACATTTTCTCCCCCTATAGGCATGTTTTCTAATGTAAAATATGAATTTCCTTCTTGTCTTTTTATTTTTTCTCAGATTACTTTCCATCCCAACTTTTGATTTCCACATTTCCATTATACAGTTTTTAACAAAACAAACATACAAATTGATCCCATAATGCAAAAGCAGCTCGCAGTGTGAAGGAAGCGGATCGCAAACAAAAGATTATATCTGAACACGCCGAAGATGGTAGTTGTTATTCATGATTCGAATCACTGCTTCAAGTGAGCATCCATGTCAGTTTGATCCAAGGGCTAGATGCCGTAACACCGACTGGCACAGTTGGAGAGCTCTCCCAGAATTAAAGTTTGTTTTGGCTCTTCAAAATACGACCTGACTAGTAACCACCTGACTCTGTGTGTGTGTGCATGTGTGTCTTATTGATGCACTATCCTTGAGAGAACCAGCGTGGGTTTTTAGTCCTTGACTGACAACACATTTACACAGCAAGGTGGGAGGTTAAGGAGTTTGAGATTTAAAGGTGCATTAAATAATTTATGGCATTAATCGAGCTCTATCAGCAACAGCTTTGACAGGACTCGGGCTATGGCATTCAGTTAAAGTCACATGAGATCATATCAGTGGCAGGATGAAATGTGCTCATTGCCACAGGCTAAGAATGAAGACTTGGAGTAAAAATGTGAGAGACATTTAGGGAAGATAATTTCTTTTGACAGAATCTGTTCAGCAGTGATTTTGTCCTTGCTGTGCACTGTCTGTTGCTTAAAGAACAGCAATGGAGCTTTTTTTTTACCGCATCCAGTTGTCAATGAGTCCTCCTCTGAGTACAAGAGAAGCCAGACTATGGGAGGCATGTAGATGTTTAGCAAATACATGTTTGCCATATGAATTGAACATATCAGTATGCTAATATTTGCAAATTAGCTCTAACATGAACTGGCTGATGGGGATGTTATTAGCATATATCTGGATTTAAAAGGACCCCAATCAAAACAATGACCAGAAGACTTTTGCTACTGTACCAAATATCTAGGGTTGAGTACCGAAATTAAGTTCCAAGTAGGAACCGAATTAAATTTAGTGAGTACCGGATAACCATAAAAAAATTATGATTTCGGTTCTGCTTATCTGTTCCTAGATGCACTCATTTTACACAACGGCTGCATACAGACTTTAGATATCTGCCAGGACCTGTCTGTTACGTAGCTAACACATCTCGTGACGCCTCATGGCAACAGGAAATTGACCGGAGAAAGTGGTCGAAAAATACCCCTTTTCCACCGAACAGGTTCCAGCACTAGTTCGGAAGGACATCTTGATTTCCCATAACTGAATAAATACGGCACGTAGCATGCAACACTGCTTTGTTAACACAATCATGTTGTAACTAGAATATCCACTGAACAAAATGTTTTTTTCATGAACTGATAGTAACAGGGTAACAGTAGTTTGTTAACAGCAGCTAGCTTGCTAGCGGCCAGTTGTTGTGAACCGGCTACCTATGCAGTGACGTACTGACCTTTTACGGGCCCCAACTTGGCTCCTTGCCAGTGGAAAAGCAAACCGGTTCATAGGAGAAACGGGATCTGAACCAACTAACCACCAGGACTAGCACCAGCCCGGAACTAGCACCTGTTCTTGTTTGGTGGAAAAGCCA
>OOFC01000963.1:10804-38280 GCA_900323345.1 Pseudochromis fuscus
GGTGGAAAAGCCATAATGTAAAATAAAAACCAAAAAAAGGGGGGGGGCTTCATTTTAGTAGAGAGAGCAGCGAATGTGGAAAATGCAACACATATGGGAAATTAATATGTTAAATATACATTTGTCTTCCTGTTTTTTGTTTTTGGAATCGAAATAAGGAATCATTGGGACCAGAATCGATAAGCAGAACCGAAATGAGAATCGGATTCATAAAAATCCTAATGATACCCATCCCTACAAATATCCATGGTTGGTGAAATATTTTACTCAAAACCACAGATGTGAACCTCATGGTAGATCCACTGCTAGCATGACAATGAGTAAATCTCATGCATATATAAGATGTACCAAGCTCTCTTTTACATAAGTGTGCATACAGTTTTTTAGAGCAGAATGATTGAGGTAAGAAAGAGCAGAAAGTGAAGATGAAAGATTGAATCTAATTTACAAGTCAAAAATGCCATTAGGACACTTTCCAGTGTTTGTCAGGTACTCTGTATACCTCATTTATGGCACAGTGTGAAAAACTAAATTATTATAACAAAATTATCATCAAATCATTTTTATTTTTCTGTTGTTTGAAGTGGATAACTAATTGTTTACAGGTACATGTCAATTAATTTTTATTTGTATAGCACCAAATCCCAATACAGTCATCTCAAAGCACTTTGTATAGCAAGGTCAAAGCCTTTCAATATGAAAAATTAAAATGAAAGCAGCTATGTGCACTGTAAATAAATAGATGCATCTGTGCTATTGTTTGGTGTTCTTTTCCCTTTTTTGATTTAATGGCCTAATGGTTAAGAGAACATTAGATAAGGCTCTCGCCAAAACCAGTGGGCAGGCAAAACCTTTAATTTTTATCAATTACCTGAAAAACATATATTGCACTGCTCACCTGCAAAGAGGTTGCACAATAATCTGAGCCAGTCAATTCATTATTTTTTGCCTCTTTGTTATTGTTACTGAAGTGAAACAGAAGTGACCGTGTGTGGTGTTGCAAAGCCTCAACCTTCTCAGGTAGTTTCTAAAGGCTTTCTGAACCACCGGAGGCCTAATATCATTGGCAATAGTGTTGAATCCCCGGGCTCGATGACAAAACTCACACCAGTGCAACACCACCCACCCGCTGACACATACACACAGACACAACCCCAAATCCACAGTATGCTATGTTCCCATTGAGCAATATGAAAGACTACAGGACAAAGCCTCTGCTGGAAAAGGCTCACTCTGCTGGTGATGCGTAATTAGTAGCAGACCTGGAACAGTGGTCATACACCGGCAGTCATTTTCTTGAGGCTCAAATGTTAATTCTTTTTCCCAACTGAGGAAAAGACAAGAAAACATGCACACCCACAGCCAAATATGTTTCTCCCTTTTACTCTGTCGTTTGGTACAGTACAAAGCTGTGTTTTACCAGGTTTTCATACAGCCACACTTACTGATTTACATAGGTTATGACCCAGTAATTTCTGCTGCAAGATTAGGGTGACAACTAACATTGGTTTTGATAATAGATTCACCTGCTGATAATTTGTTCTTAAATAACTGATTAATTAAGCTTCTAAAATATCAAACGAAATGGCACAATAAAGTGCAACACAGAAGATCCCACACTACAGAGAGGATTAGAGGTAATTCAATAGACATTTCAGCCGGCTGAATTAGCTGTGAGAAGCTTAGTTTTCCTTGTCCAACCAAAAATATTCACAAAGTTTTTCAATAGCTCAAATTTTAGGTGCGAAAATGCAGTGACCAGTTGAACTCATATACAATTGACAGTCTGAGGAGTCATCTCGCAATTTATCAGCCTAACAGGTTTCTGTACTTGTTGGAAAAAGTCAAACAAAAAGTCAGTAATGCAGAAAAATAAATATGAAATGGGTTTTGTTTAAATGTTATTATTAGACCTACAAACAACAATTACAGTAAAAAATGAAAGAATTGCAGCACTTCCTCATACCTTCATTTGGAGCAGAGACTTTTTTCCACTCATAACCAAACAGGCAGCTTTTAGCATTTATATGGGAGAAGTAGCTGCGACTCGTTACTGGTAATGAGAAAAGAAATGATGAGTTTCTTTTGATATGCAGAACAGTTTCCATCGGTCTGACTTCGAAAAGGTAAATGTAGTTCATTTTCCCAGATGTTACTAAAATAAAGGCTGTGATTATTTAGAGGATCGACTGAAGGAGCGATGGTGTGTTTGTGTGTCTGTGTGTATGCGTACCAATTTGTATGTTAGTGTGAAGGCTTGTCAAGATCATTCTCAATGTCACACAACAAAGACTGCCCTATCTTCACTTGGAAATAGTGACACTCTGAGTGCATCGACTATTGGTATGTAATGGTTGCAATTAACTTATCAGCATATCGTCCTTTGCTTGCAGAGGGGGAGAGCGTGACACATCATGTTTTTGCTCCCAGTGTGAACGTGCTGGCTGTCTGCAGCTCTGAGCAGGACCTGTGCCAACTAACCAGGGCATACAAATGATGGGTCTCCTCAAACATAGGAGGAAGAACCCAGTGCTAATACTGATCTGATTCATTTAAAAAAATGTGTCTGTCACACTACAAGATGACTGCCAATCATATTCTGGTTATATAACACAACTAGAATGCCTCATAAACAGACCCACAGACTTGTTTTGCCCTCCTAATAATCATCTCTCCACTCTCAGGGTGACTGCTGTTTTCCAGATAGGACAACTGAGTGAATTTACAGTTGCAACAGTGGTAGATTTAGCACTCCAAAACTTTTTGAAACTGTGGGTTTTAAACAAGAGGTAACAACTTGGGGACAGAATGACTGAACCTCCCCTGCAGCAAGAAACACAGCTTCTGTTGCAATGAGCACTATAAACTGGAACCACAATTAATAGGCAGTGTAATGACTGTAGTGACTCTATATGCAATTTACTAACCATAAAAATGGGTTTGGTCTTTAAACAGAGCTTAATTGATGCAGGTGTTGCATTTCTAGCTGGTAACTCTGTTGCTGCTGCCAGCGGTTGCTGTTGGGTTTCATCAGCTGTAGCTAGCTAGTAAATCAAGCTGTTAGCTTAATGAGTTGATTAAAAACACTCAGATGACTCCATCTGACTTTTTTAATATTTCCAGCTGGCTTGCTCTAAAATGAGAATCTCTTAGAAGGGTTGTTAAATATGTATTTGATGGCTACATGCATGATATTGTGCTGATTGATCTTCAGTGTACACTCTATCCAGGAAGCCATAGCAAAATACTTTCAAGCCAACACATTACCATATTGTCCATGTAAATGTTTTAGATTTGAACACTTCATTGTCATAGGCACAGAGCAACAGTGCATGAACTTCTTATTGCAGTATTATCATATATTAAAGCACATTAAGTAATAAATCAAGTGTATATGGCTTTTATAAACACAGTTTAGTTTTGCATTTATGGTTATATGTAAGGGATTAAAAAAAGACTGCCATCTATTAAAAGACTGAATATCAGTCTTGTTTAAGTCCCATTTACACCTTTTCAATGTGGGGAAAATCCAAAGCTCAACAAGCCTGTCATGCCAAGTTAAGGTTGCTTATACTTATACTACAAACTTTTTTTTTTTTTTTTATGAAAGCCAGAGGAAAATATTTACAGAGCAGTAGCAGTCATTGCTGCTTTAACATAGTGATGAAGTGTTAACCTTCTGTCAGGTCTGATGTTGTGGCAAGGCCATAATACCTGCCAGCTGTGGCTGTCAGTCAAGAGTCATTACAGAGGAGGGGAGGGGCCACGCATTCCAGTACAATGATTGATGGGCACTTTTACTGATGAGACTCCTTAATGGCCCTCTGTCCTCTGTGCTGCTCAGACTCCCAGCAGGCCTCCGGTCCTTGAGACCCGTCTGGTGTTCGTGTACTGCAGCAGAAGCAGCCGCAATGAGAGGGGCTCACGAATGAATCTCGAGATGGGGCTTTTCCACTGATTGCCTGCTCGTGCTTTTCCATTGCCATATAGAGTTGCAACAATTTCATTGCATGTTGTGTTAACAAGCAATAACACTTTAGTCCAGACACCCTGGTGATGCGTAACAATCTATGTAGTATATTTCAGCTGTACCTTTAAATGTAATTATGTTGCACCACTGCATTAGATGGCTTCACACTCTCTGTAAAACAAATTTAGAGCAGAAACATTATCATTCACCTACAGCCAACATTATGATGACAAAAAGTGAAATGTGGGTCAGCATGACCAGATGTTAATGTATTATGGTAGACTCTGGAGCAGAGGACTCTGTCAATCATTCAGGACCCATGGGAAGACAACAGCGATGTGCTGTGGCTCAGTTACATGACTTCTTTGGGGTCCTTTGTGATTCACCGTTTAAACCTTCAAATGAAAGGTCACAAAGGGATCAGAGACGTCAAAAGGCATAGCCTTGAGATCAAAGGAGCATAAGCCTTCAGTCAACACAGGCTTACGTATAAAGACGCTGCAAGTCTGACACTGGCCACTGATAAACAAGCAATTTCTTGTAAAATCTTCTTCAGCTAGTGCTTTAGCCTGCGTCACCACGGGGCTGTTTCCCATAGTCGGACTTGCGAGTATGATAGCAAAGGATATGTGAAAGTCATTCCTCAATGATCTAAAACCTAGACAGCTATTTGTCATCTTCAGAGCTGTCAGTTATGCTTACAACACTGTTAGTGATAAATGAAATTTACAGTCAGATGCTCAAGTCTTGAAAAATGCCGAGTATACACAGGATACAATGACAATGAAGCCTCAACATTTTCCTCCACTCATTAGCATGTCACAGGAGGGATTCATACACATACCATGTAGCCTCCCATGGTTGCAGAGAAGCTTTGACTGGTAGTCATCCCAGTAGTTATTTAATCATCACTATGCATTTTAATTGCACAATGTGTACTGGGATCATTTTTTAGTATTATTTCACATTTTGATTTGTCTTACTCCCATTCTGCATAATAAAAACTGACATTTTAACAGCTTATTTCTCTTCAAATCTTCCGGGTAGAATTGTTGTTTTGTTTTTACTAGAGATTAATCCTCTGTTAACTATTTTTTTGTAAGCAGAAACACTGAGTGTCTGGAACAGCTATCCATTATTCTAACAAAAACCCATTAGGCATTACTGTCACAGCTTGTAAAACAAAAGCACTTTGTATGAGATGATTACAATTTTCTTTTTCAGTCACTTCAATTTAACTTCCACTGGCAATAAACCATAACAATGTCCTAATTAATTTCGGCTCTGAAATTTATAGTTACTCAGTCAAACAGACCGTCTGGATTATTACTTGCAGGGCCAAACATGACTGAAGCTAAAGTATAATTGAATAAGTGGCTTCATTAACCATGTTTGCTGTGTTTCTGTAAAGGTAATGATGAAGAATCGGAACATGTTCAGAGACAAAGAGAGAGACACAACGAGCTGTGCAAGAACCCACAAATATGACAAGTACAGGAGTGGTGTCGTATTTGCAGTTTCATTCCAGTTGTTTTGTCTGGGGCTATTTTTACAAGTCACGCCATCAGAATTGTGAAATATAATCAAAGTTGTGACCTCACTTCACAGAGTGAGAATTCTTATATTTTTGTGTTTTTTTTGTGGCTGTAAAATACACGCAGACAGGTTTAATGCAGCCTCCTACATTTCAACAAAAAGGGGGTTGATAAAGATACAGTAACTAACACTTCATGTAGTTAATAGACATGCCTTCTGAAGAAAGGGGCTCCCAGCAGGATGCAACACCAGGTGCGTCAAAAGTTTGATGGCAAGAACTTTTAAAATATGGCTGACATTGAACAGATTTCTCTTCTAGATGTGAGTTACAGGGAAAGCTTTCATAACAAAAACCTCCTCACCACCACCACCACACCACATCATCATTGACTGATATATTTTGCAGCTGTGCTGCTGTTTTTGGAGTTGCTCTCCTGCTGTCTTATCCCTTATTCAGACCAACAGCAGTGGTTTATCCTGAGAGATCTGCAAAACAGGAGGAGCTGTTTCAGATGGCCCTGGTCCCACAAATTAAAGTCACACTCTCCTTGGATGGGTTTGAAGCTCACCTGGTTGAATCATTAATGCTGATCAAATGATGATCAACTGTATCAGAAAAATATCTGGTTCTGCTAACATTGAAAATAAAAGTTAAAAATCCAGTGAAGTAAATTATGTTTTGGATTCTGGGGTAACTTTGGTATCATACAGCAACCATTGTGCCAAAGAAGTATTTTTCCTTCACTTGATGATTTTTGCCTTAAACTGGCTTCTACTTCATAATAACAGCTATTGAGTTATTGGTGTTATAGTATTTACAGAACTTTTCATGTAAAAAAGAAAATAAATCCTCAGAAACAGTAAGTAATGTTTAATCATGAGTAAACTTTATTTGTATAGCACCTTTCATAGACAAAGTCACAAAGTGCTTCACAGATTGAAACAGCTCGTGGCAATATCATAATTCTTTAAAACGGGTATTCATTCGGAAACTCAAACGTTTGCATATGGAGTAGAATTCAATATATAAGAATTTTTAAATGAGTGTGGAAGTGTGGGGAAAAATACTTCCATCATCGACTGACCTCCTCTTGTTCAAGACACAGTGCTGCATTGGTGAAGTGGCTTTTTTATATAATGGAAATTGATTTAATGACTTCTAAATGTCATTTTACCACCTCCTGGTCAAAAGGGAACAGCAGAAAAAAATGAAAGAAGGAACTTGAAATAAAAAGAGAAACTGAGGGAAGAGAGTGAAGTTTAGTGAAACACCTAATTTTTAGATGTATTTCAGTATAATTTATGGCTTAGTTGTGAAGTGTATGGAATTCTACAGCAGACAGGTGTACAGGCTAACAATGATGGCTGTCTTGTATGAAAATATCCAGTGTGTATTGAATAGACCCACATCACATCAGCATGAAAGGGGAATTTAGTGACTCAAGGAACTGTGAAGAAAAAGAATTAGGAGTAGAGAACAAAGAGCATGATGGTGAAAGTGTAGGTTACATTGTTTCATTATAGCATATGCTATGTTACCATTTGTATGATAATCACTAAGGATCACTAAGGAATTGATAATATTATATCAATATCAATGCCATTGATAATTTTGCTTATTGATTTGATTCCTTTTCTATTCTCTTATCGATATCTGATTTGTCTGAGTGACTGGGAGACTGGGGGAGCTGGGCAAAGATGCATTTTGAGATCTAGTTGCAAAGTAACAGAAAAAATCATTTCCTGCAAAGCTAACTAGCGACTGGTCTATAATAAATATCTATGTCATATATAGCCACTAAACTAGTGCCTTTCTTTAACGAGAGAAAAGAATGTAGTTTAGTTTTCATCACAACACATCCGTGGACTCACAAACACCATAGCCAGCAGGGTGCGTTAGCATGGCTAGCCGCGCATATGGAAATAACATAGCAGGAGCTAGCGGCTACACAACGGAGTTAAACAATGTAGTTTGCTGTGTCATTAATATTCCACAGCCTGAATACCTGTACTCAGCCAGCTTCAAAATCCAGACTTTTGGAAACCTTGAACTGCATGCCAGTGTAAAACGATGTGATAAGAACTAGACAGTTCTACATTTTCCCCTTTCATGTCGAAAGTGGAAATTGATTTTGGCCCACGATCCAGTGCTAGCGATCTCCGCTAAACTTCTGCCATCTGAAGCACGTGTCAGACTGGAAAGCTAGCTTGTGCTGTAGGCAAAATATTTCATTTATGTAATGGTGTCGGTTGGTTAAGCTGTTGTGTTACAACAACAACAGTGTCCACGTACGATGGATACTGTAATAGATACTGTGGAAGTGATTTATCTGATGTATTGATGACAAGCGCCACGCTATGGTGTCCGACAAAAAGAAATAAACAAGTCAAGTGACTTGATTATTTCTATGGGCTGAATGAGCGGGAGCATCAATGAGAGGAATCGTTAATAAGGAAACGTATGTTTCCGATGAATTGCTCACAACCCTAATAATCACATAGATTTCTGCTTTCCTTCTTTTGTCCCTGCACACCAGGACTGTCAAGACTAACTCATACTGAATGCAATGTGTGTCACTTTCCAGCAGCCTGTTCAAGGTCTCCTGGTGTGTTAATCTGTTCAAAAAAAGGATGTATATAGTCACATTAAAGAGATTAGCTTTCTTGATAAAAAGCCAACGTCCCTACTGATAGCTCCAATTCAAGCAAGGCGAGAACATAGCTGCATTTTTTTTTTTTAGAGACAGACCTGAAAATGGAGCCGAAGTGACCAGAAAATATTCACAGGAGAAGCACAAAAGATAAGTTATATGACATGAGAACTGTAATTAGGAGATTTCCTAAATTAGCTGTATTCACAGTTGAAAATGTCAAGCTATCTTCAGTGCTGCCATTTTCCCAAAGGTTGCTCACTCAGTGGTAGTTTCATTATTTGAAATAATAAAATAATATGACCAAATTAGTTTTATGAAGAGGCCTGCACATGTTCTGTGATTTTGCTTCTTCTCGCAACTACTCAAAGTCGTTAGCTCTGTGTGATCCTTCACCATGCCCCTCTGCATAACCCTTTAAACCATTAAAACAATACTATAGGATGGGATATCAATCCTACGACTACATTTGTTTGCTCTGGCCAGGTTTGTAGCCTTGTATTGACTTCAAGAGTGCAACATCTGCTTTTACATGACCTTTTGTTTGGCGCAACATCACCATATGTTGTGTCTGTAACCCCAAACAGCTGTTTTTCTCAGGTTCGAAGAGCATGTACAAAAGTACCCATGCAGCAAACCCTTACAGACACCCTTCTCCACCTCCTCCCTCGCCCTCCAAGCCCGGTTCATGAGCTCCCTTCCTCTGCTGTAAACCGAACGTGTGACTCTGAAAGAGGTATCAAGCTGTGTCTCATAATGATGCAGGACCATGTGAACTGCGGGGCAATGGATCAACATCCAGCAAGCAGTAACAATGCTGCAGAAAACCTGGAGCTGAGACCTTCCAGCTTCTCTCTTGGCTGCTCAGCCTCTTTTGCACCATTAATGAGCAGGTCATTTGGCCAAAGAAACCTGTGCGCATGAGATCACAAACTCAACCTCTTTCAAACTTAAAAAGGGCAAATCTTTTCCAATCAGTGAGCCTCCGATGTAACAGCAATGCCGCTCACCACTTCTGAGTCACAGGATTTCAAGTTACGTAGTTTACATCCTAATTAAAAAGTTGTGCCTGATTATTTGTTTTCTGATAGATTTACAAAAGCTGCACAATACAATTTGGTATCAGATCTGTGGTAACAACGCATCGAAGCAAGTACAGTATCTGCTAGAACAAGCTCACTAAAAGAGTAAATAAATATATAAACATATTTCATCTTTAAATTTTTACATGTACTCTGTACTATTTCAGCCCTGGGGCCAAATGCATGACAAAAATTCTATTTACTCACAAAGATATACATTTTACATTATTTTTATAATATTTATCAAGTGGCACATGCATACAGTTCCATTAATGTTAAAATAGCATTCATGTGCATGAGCCTCATTTCCAATCCCACCGTTGGCCATAAATATATGTAGAAATTACCCTTATAGCACTTTTGCATAACAATACTAATGCTTGCCTCACCGCTCATTAAACACGTCAATGAGAAGAACAACAAAGAAGAAAGATGATTGATTGCGTTGCATCTAAAAGGTTCTCCAACAGCACCAGAACAGCTGTTGTTACTCTTGGTTATTACACACAGCTGTGGCTATTAAAAGGGCCCATACCAGTAATTCATTACATGTAACTGTAAACCGTAATCATGGTGACATCTCTGTTATCATTATTAAACATCAAAAGGATGATCAATGATTAATTTATAGCGCCATTGTCGACACAGACAAAATGTTCTCATATTTTTTTATTTTAAACATAGTGTAGTGCACATGAGGATATTTTTATCATGACACGATACCACAGCAAATCATTTCAAAACCCATTGGAGCTTTCAAAACATGGACTTCCTGCATCTTATCACAGCAGCAGGGTTGAATCCCTCAGGAAGAGTGTGGCAGGGAGTCAATGGACCTAATACGGTGTGATTCTTCTCCAGGGGGCATATACATGGGAATGTGGCTCTGGTTTCACAGTTATCACTCACAGAGCGCTGTCAAACGCTTAGTGGCATTCTCTTGATCCAATTAATTAAGGCCTAACAAGGCATGGAGAGGGAAGGGATTTGGATCTACTGGGTGGTGACAGAGTCAGAGGCCTCCACAAATGAGGCCAACATCTCGTCACACACTGGCCATTAATGAGACGTACAGAGCTGCTGTGTCTAAAAAAGTCATGAGTGCAGAACATGCTCACTTAGGTTTCCACACATATAGATATGAACATGTAGAAAAGCTGAACAATCTCCATCATAATAAGGAATCATTTCTCCTCACACAGGAAGTGTCAGTTCTGGAGAAAAATCCTTCAGAACAGCTGAAGATTTATTGACCTATCTCCCTAAGATACAAGTATTGAGCTCAGAGTGAGAAGGTGATCTTCTCTGCATACAATTTGCAATTTGTTGGCGGTGCCATTCTCTGCGTCTGAAATAATTAATCAAGTGGTGGTGAACGGAGGTGGCATCCTCTCCTGCATGGAGCAGATGTTGTAAATCCACTGCAGCTCACACAGACAGGTGCCCTCCAGCCGGTTCCTGTCTGCTGCTTTGGTAATGGTGTGTTTCCTTTCCTGGAACAGTGGAGGAATGGAGCACCACTCAGTCCAACCTCTATCATCTCCACATTACAAGGTTGTACAGCAGTTAACTAATCATTTGGGGAGGGTGGTGTGTGGAATAAAGTGTCTCAAATATCCATGCTAAAGCACACTACAGATTTTAAAATGCTTAGTAGAGTCCTTTTTACTGATTAGCTGAATGATCTGTTTGCAAAAACGGACACTCAGTCCTTTGAAAGTCTCTTTGGATTGACTGTGTGCTTCCATTTGCATGCTACATGGATAGATATGTTTGAAACGTTATAAAGCAATGTCACATTTAAGGTGTTTATTTGTACATGAACATCACGGACACTCAAAACTTCCACTATATTTGCAACATTTGGGCCTCCTTTTGGTGTCAGTCCACACCTACACCTTCCACCTTGTTAAGAACGGTGAAGCTATGGATGGATGGATATCATCTAGCTCAGCACAGCATCTGTCTTCTTCTCACTGACTGATGTGCTGAGTTTCTGTGGGGTGGAGCAAGCATATTTGCATTTGCACCCGGGGGAAATTTAGTTTCCAGATCAGTTGTCCTGTATGTTTTTTGGGTTGTGGGGGAAACAGATAAAAAGTGAAGAACACGGAGACCTCACACCAAAATTAGCAGGATTAAGATTAAAAAAACAGGACCTTTTTAGTTTTTTCTGGATAATAAAATATACTTCACATAATCACTGGCTTATTTTTAGGTGCGTATCACCTGAGGGAGGCTCAGCATAGCTCAGGCATGCATACATTTATTTTATTTCTTCTCATTTTCATATGAATATCCTCTTTTAACATTCGGCATTTGATGTTTTAGATCATAAAAAAAAAACTGATATTAAAGGAAGCTGTTATAGATGTATTTACTTTAAGTCTAACACTTTTGACTGTTGTGTTTCCAGAAATTGACTTTATTTGAGTGATTTAGTGATTACACTGGTCACCCTATGTGTTGTTTGTATACAGTGCACAAATGCACCAAAGTTTGACAGTATAATTTCTTCTGACATGACATTTGCGTTTTTCCCCCTCCTCACAGGCTGTACAGTAGTAATAGCTGCAGTACTAAGGATGCAGTCTGAGAACACGTGAGCATGTATTGTGATCTTATTGTTATTCTCCGTTTCCTATATTACACATTTCTCGGTTTAGACAATAATTCAATTTATATTGCGCAAACGAGCATTTCCAGTCATTCCTTTTTATTGTGGCTACAATAAGGCCACAAACTGATTTCGCTGATTTGATTAACCGAAGAGATTCTCCCAGGCATAAAAGATGCTGAATTAATTTCAGCGAAAAACTGTTTGGTGCCATAGCTCAGCTCGTATATGGTCTAGTCTGGGAACACTGATAAGAAACTATTCCATTTGCTGGCTGAACTGCAGTGTAATTCACTTGCCTGGGCATGTAAACAAACAATGAAACAGTAATTAAATACTATAAAGTCTGAGGCTGCACTTATTTTAATTGAATAATAGCAATCATATAACCTGTCATACATATGCACTGCCACAGATATCAAATAGTTCAGTTAGTGAGCTCATTCATCCTGCCTGTCATAAAACCTGTTTTGGGACCACAATGATACCAGGCAGGTGCATCCATCATTTACAAGCAATGTTGTATACGCTCCTCTTCCAGCTTTGATATCATTTTCTTTTTTTCAGTTTTTGCATACATACATTTTTAAAACTTAGGGGACGATATAATAGGATTTGTGGAAATAATTAGTTAAGTATACAATGGGGAAATTAAAGAAGACAGACATTTTTGAGGCTAGTACTAGTTTGATTTAAGCAGTACAATACTTCTGCAGGATATACTGCTGCACAAATCTGTATGATACAGTAGTTTCTTGCCAGAGGATAAGAATGAATATCAGCTGCTGTCTTTTCTATTTTGAGGAAATTTGTGGGACAGATGACTGGTTTATCAAAAAGTTACTTCATTGCTTGCACTCTTTGTGGTTATTAATGTCAGAAAGTCAAAGAGGAAACACACAAAACGCACTATATTAATCAAAAAGAAGTTCAAAATCGACTCTGGGTTATTACATTGCGAAATAATATAATATTTCAGAATCTCACAAGCAGTGTTGTTTCCAACCTATTTCAATGACACTGTGTTTTTTTTAAGTCTTTCACTAAAAAAACTTTTTAAAAACGGAACAAAATAACATCAAACTGCCCAGAAACCAAAAACTATGTCCTTGGACTTTGGTCCTGAGTATTCTTCCAAGATTAATTTCCATCTATCTTCATGAAACTTCATTCACCCCAAATAGATTTAGCAGTGTCCCAGAAATACAAGAAGGAGGCAGGAAGTGGAGCCTCAGCTCTCCATTTGAAACTGTGTCACAATGGGGCTGTGCCTACTTGTCTGGAACAGTCTTTCTCTCTGGGTAACCACTGACAGACTGCAAGCTAATGAGCCTCTGTTTGGCCCTTAGAGGCCACTGTATGCCTATAACCTCAGAGCCATTTTCTGAATTCCCTAACAGGTCTAATGGAGTGGGAGAGGCAGCTTTTAGTCTGATCAGTTCTACTTATGCAGGGACTGTATCGTTTTCACTTTGTATCTTGAAACTTTGTCATCATCAGCAGCTTTCAATGATTCTGTTATGCACACTGAAGGAAACCTATTTTGTGAATATATCACTGTCACTTGAGTTTGAAAAATGACCACTGATGCTTTTTTTCTGTCACCTGAGTGACAGTTATTCAGTCTGTGTTTAGTACTTCCCTGTTTCACTGAGTAATGGCGGGAATCTTCTTCCATTTAGGAGATAATCAGATCTGAGATCTCAGTCTCTGACCCAAAAGACGATAATTAAAGGCAGAGGAAGGAGCACAGGGTAAAGCAGATACTATATGTCACAAAGGATATATACGATAGGGTGTCTAGATGTTTTATCACGTACATTTTCCAAGAAACTAAACAGCATCATGTTTCTGTAGCTGTGTATGCACTTTAACTGAGCTTCCTTTCACTAAACCCACAGCATTTAATCCAGTAAAACAACTGGTCTTAGAGAAACTGCTTGCTCAACATTAAGCAAATATTAAAATGGAACTAAATATTAAATGAAATATTGATTTACAACCACCAAGTAAACAAAGCTTGTAGCCACGAGCTAGATTGTTCCTCCAACTTTAACCACACAGAGGTGGTTATCTTGGCATTGCAAACCTTTGTAAGTGGTTTTAAACCAGCTACTGCATTTCAGGTTTTGATCATGTGTTTGGGCGAAAAGCCAATTGAAAGGAAAATGTTATTCGGCGCTATGTAGCACTGTAGGTTGTTGTTTGTACATAATACACATACTCAATTGAACCATGTACACATTTTTGTAGATTTCTGTTTTTCAGTATGGTTTTAATACCTCCATTGTGGTTCACATATGCATGTTATTAGCACAGGTGCACTGGTAGTAACTGCAGTTGGTGATGCCAATTAATTTTCCACAGCACAGTCTTGCCAAATGCTACATGTGTAAGGAAAGTTGTAATTAGCCTTTGGTTCTCCACAAAGAGCTGTGTGAAGTTCAATCATCTGATGATAAAGAATACGAGTGTGAAAATAATCTAAGAATGAGGCGTTTGAAACCAGCATTGCAGACACCTATGTGGTGTGTCTCACATTAAGACAACCACCAGCAGAACGTGGTGAAAATTAACACAACAAGAGTAGATATGTCAAAACTCCACCACACCCAGCAGGGCTGTTGCAGCTGAATGTACCTCCCATGGTCAGTCTCAGCTCTGTTTTGATCTACACTATCTGAGCTCCTTTATGTTTACAAGCAAGTCACTAACTTTGTCTGTGTGTCGTTTGGTTGCAGGCTATAAAACAAAACCAAAAAAAAAAAAAAAATGAGCTAAGAGACCTGAAATGCTCTGTAGAGCTGATGGAAACTGCAGTGTTTGGTGACAATTATCTGTGTGTTCATCACAACGAACAACACATTTCACATACAAAGTTATTTGTTTTTGATCTAGCGCTAATAAAATAATATTGATTGCAGCTTTATACACCTAATAAAATTTCAATATGCTGGGGAAAAACAGAACCAAATGATACATGACTGGTTTGTTAAAAATATATTCAAATAAATTGCAAATGTGGAACTTAGACAGTAGTCTAACACCGTGTCTCCTCGTTAATTGCTGTTGGTAATTTTCTCCTAATAGAACATGTTCAGTCACATAAATCTCTAAATGTAAACACATTCAGTAATGAGTTAACAGTGATATAACTGGAGGCACTTGACTACAATAATGGATTAAGGCTTTAAACTGAGACTCATTTATTTTTCACCCACATACATCACTTCTAATCAATGGTATGTCGCTGGCTTTAACCCTCCCCACAGCAGGCACCAGCAGTGTCACAGCTGGTCTCAGACTTTTAGACATTTCAACTGCTAGTAGCTCGTTTACTCTCAAACTTTATGTACTGTTTAAAGTTATCATAGTTTAATATTATAGGCAGATGATTATGTGAGAAATTGAATAATGTCACCATTAAAGGTCAGAGCTATCAGACTGACTGACATCAGATGAATGGCAATGTGCCAGCTCAACAGCAGATTTTAAAGCCTCAATAATTAAATATAGAGGCATTTTGAGGGCTCGCTGAATGGCTGAAGGAAAAAGTGTAACAGCCATTCTGTCTCTGAAGCTTTTAACCCTGCGCTCTGCCAGCTCTTGACTGCTACTCAAATGTACTGTATTGATAGGGTTTAAATGGGAAACTCATATCCTTTGTAGTTTAATGTTCCGTACACCATGAGACACAACACTGACTTTTAAGGTCCAATAAACAGTTGTATTAAAAGTTCAACCAAAGTGCCTTTAGGACAGATGCGTTAAGTTATGAATGGAAGTATCATTCATGCAAAATTCTACAGTTATTTTTCCTTTTATTTCCTCGTGTTTTAGTGCATCAGGTAAAGGCAACACTTGAACCCCTTTGAGTCCACCAGTCAACCATCTCTTAATAACCCAATTTAGATTATTTTAAATTAAAAAAATGCTCATGTTATGCATTTATGTAATTGAAATGAAAGTGGTAACTGGACAAGCTTGGTTTAATGTCATTACGTTACTGTTCATTCTTGTAAACATGGACAGTAGCACCATAACATAACATAACATAACTGATTTTGGTCAACCTGTTATTATTTGTTCAGTTTTGCTAAAAAAAACAAAAAAACAAAACAAACTGCTGCAAAGGTAATAGAGGAGCTCATCTTTTAAATTAATTTTCTGGCAAGGTTTTGAATCAAAGCAATCTGTCTATCATCCATTTGTCGACACAAGCAATCACATATGTATGTGGCTTATCTGTTACAGTACAATCCTGAAATAACTTCATGATGTTCAGTCAATTTAGAGGCAGTAGTTTGTGTTGTTGATGAGGTGTAATACACGATGAATGATGTCTTTCTAAGTTTATCTTAACTGACAAAAACATTTCATTTCACTTCATTTATTGAACAGTTCAACAATCGGAGATCAATCAGAGGGTCCTGATCCAGGCTATATCGTTCCTACAATCAGAACCAAACTAGAGGGGAAGACACTGTATGTCCCCAGAAATAAATAAAAAGGTCCTCACCCAGTGGAGTCGGTTTCAAAACGAAGGTGTGAAATCATGTTGGCTGAACCTTGGCAGATATACACATGTTGCTCATCTAAATCACAGAAGTACTTAAAATGCATCGTCATTATAAGGTGTTATGTAATTTATGTTTGAACAATGATGAGAACTGAGCTTAACTCTTATGACCAGGTATTTAACCTTGGCCAACAATGAACGTGAACAGTCAAATGCATCATTTGTCACCCACTGGGTTTCTGTGTTAAAGTGGTATTAATGTCTCAGTGAAAATCCCATAACCCAGGTAACACTATCTCCTCTCACCCGTTTTACTGGGATTAAAGCACTGACCTATCTATCCCGCATGAAGAAAGCATGAGCATGTGATGGGTTGTCTTGCCATGGGTACTACCTGCTTCAAATGAGATTCATGACAAATCCCCCTACAAGAGGCCAGCCAATATGCTAGGTAATAGCATGCTTGGCAGTACTTATCTGTCACCATTAAAGACACAGGTCATATCCCGCAATGTCAAAGCCATTAAATCAAAGAATATAGCATGATGGGAGGCTGAAGCTGGGTGCAGTCCCAGTTAAAAAGCAGCTCTGAATGAGGAGGAAGGTTAAAAATAGCAGATCCTATACTCTGAAGAAATCAGAGGACAAACTAAAAAGATATGACAGACCTTAATCAGAAAAATTTAAATAGTTAGAGGAGTGATGATGAATTTGCATATCCTTGTCAGCTGTTAGTGGTTTTTCATCGCAACCATTACTAGTTTGAGTGCCACTAGAGATCACTTCTTACACTTTCAGTTTGACCTATTAATATTAAATGCAATCACTTTGTGCTACAATTGGGACTTGTGCCTTGATATGAAATGGTTGTGATGTGTCTGTGGTGCACCTTTTGCCATCTCAAGTTATTACTGCAAGAAAATGCTTATGTAACCTAAAAAAAAAAGACTTGCTCTGCACAATTGTGCTTAATTCTATATAATTTTGAGGTTCAGTGTGGATCTGTCAAAGTGCAGCCCAGTGCACATTTATCATGCAGATAAGATCAAAGCTTGGACAGTCAACTTGAATTCCTTTTTATTTTCCATAACTGTGGAGGCAACAGTGATTCAGTGTGAACCCCACAACTCCTCTGAATGCATAAACTGACCCCCTGCCAGATTAATGTCTTCCTCGGGACCTACAGGCCCAGACTCAACACCATCACTGCTTCAGGGTTCATGTCTTGGCTGAAATCCACCAACCAGACCATGCTGGGGATGCAGCTAATTAATGAAAAAAAAAAACTATTAAAAAAAAAACAAGTTTAGTGTAAAAAGATTCTTTAATTTGATGGAACATAAAAAGCTGATTTCCACATCCTGAGCTGTTACTTTGTGTTCAGTAAGTATTCCTTATGCTGCAATATAATTATCCTTGTGATAATCACTTAATGTGTCACTTATTTTTATTACTAATTCATAACTTGTTAGTTTGCAACATTATAAAGTGTCAAAAGCTGGAAAACTGCCCATCACATAGATTAAGCTGATGTCTTCAGCTGTCCAAAATCAAAAGATATTTAGTTAAGAATGATAGATAACAGACAAAGAAGCTAATCCCCACACTGTAAGAGCTAAAACAGTTTGATTTTCCTTCAAAAAAAAAAGTAATTAAAGGATTATTCTGTCAATCAAGTAATGACCTTGTTGGCTAATAATTTCAGCTCTTAAGGATTCAACACTTGGATTCTTATTATATCTGTGTGCAACCATACAAGTGGTATTTTGAATTGAGAAATGACCACAATAATTATAGTATGGTAATGTTGCAGCAGATTGATTACAGGGCCTCAAAATGTCTCACTGCTTCTGATCCATACAAAAATATGTTTTTTTCTTTTCAAGAAAACTCAACACGGTCTGACTCTGTATTTCTCTGTCCTTATTTGTCAGCACAAAACAACAACAACACAGAAATCTTTTGCTGTTGTAACCTGGGTCCACCCAACACAGAAAGTCACTAAAAGACAAGAAATGACCCAACAATGCCCACCCCTAATAGCCACTATTCCTGGCTGAGAAATATCGCTCCAGATGTTTGCTTTAAGAGCTCTCATTCGAAAATTGTGGTCATTTTGAGATCCCTCTGTGCTGGTTCGCAGATATCTGGAGTAGTTAGGAGAGCTGGATAATGTGTGTTTATTTTTCTGTCCATCTAATCCATGGATGTCACAGAAACTGCCCAGAATGCTGCACAAATGGGTTGAGTCATCCAAACAGACTGTAGTTTGTGACCTTTTTGCAGATCTTGGTTAATTGATTTGAGCAGACGGCTAAACAGGCTAGAAATAGAAACCTGCAATTTGTCAGGAGTTTCTATTATAAAGAGTGCTGCATTTTTTTATTACATTTATATAAATTCAAATATGAATCTGCAGGTTTATAAAAAGAAGTACAAAAAAGGGAGTTTTCAGGCATATGGCTGGAAAACATCACTGTCTTTGTCTATTTCTAATCATCCATTACAACCCATAAATGCCAAAAAATGTGCTTTCGTCAAAGGTCAGTGCAGAGAGAAAAGCTGATTGGAAAAGGAAACTATTGTTTTCCATTCAGCATTTGTTACTGGCATCTCCTTTCATTTCTTTAATGAAGACCTCCAAAGAGGATATTAATAATAAATAAAGGGGTGATATAATGCATATTCCTGTCTTTGTTAGGCAGGAAAGCTGGTGCCAATTAAAATGAGAATGAGCCTCTCTAGTGTTGTGGCCATCATGGATATAATCATATTAGTTCTACTGTGGGAGCAGGATGGAGATTGACACATTTGTGTATAGTGACAAAGAGACACTGAGAGCCAACAACACGCAGCTCTCCTCCCGCAAGACTGTGGATTGTTGCCACAAAAATCAATATTCCAGCTTTATTCAATTACATGGAGAGCAGGCACCTCAATGACACTCAGTGCAATGACGGATGTACTGCTGCCAGTGGTCACTTTTGGAGGGTTTACTAAAATAAACAATAAACCAATTCTAACATAAAACTGAATGTATCTAGAGGATGACTAATACTTAGTGTGGGAGTAAAAAGCCATTAAGTATTATGGTAACGCCTATAATATCATATATATATTTAAATATTTAAATATGCAAGAAAAAATGCAGAATTAGGAAAGCAAAATAATAACCCACACACTGATTTGTGTAGTAGGAAAAGCACGTCTGCACACACACCAAAAGCATGAATGCACACACGCACACACATAAACATGCGCGCGCATGCAAAGCTGCTTTGCATATAGCCCACGGTGGAACCCCAAGTAGTTTGAGACCCATAATTCATGTTCTTGACGTATTCGTTAATTAAAAATTGCATTTTTCACAATAAGATTTTAAATACAACAGTTCTGCAAAAATCTGAGACGACTGACAAACTCCTAGTTGATTAATTTGATGAGATTTTTTTTTTTTTTAATGAAGCCCTGAATGGAGAAGGTTACGTTACTCTATATAACACTGGGTACTCGTATTAAAATGAATAAATTGTTACTTACCCAAAGTTATGAGATGAAACAGATAAAGTCCCCACAGATCCATCTCTGTCTGAAATTAGAATTTCAGTTTATGCGTCGGAGCTACAGCTACAGCGGGACAACTACACGGTGAGAATAGGATATCCTGTTAAGCATCTGGAGATCATTATCAGCGCAGAGACAATAATGTCTTGACAGATCCTTAAAACGTGTTGTTAGCTAGTTGTTGCTGATTTTTTTGTATCTTACAATCCCATCAGTTTCTTCCGAGACGTTGTGGCAGTTGCGCTTTTGCGCAAAGGCAGAGCCATGCGTAATATAGTGAGTGAAAGTTGTCCTGTGCGCTGTACGGCTCAGTGTTGTGTGTGTATGAGAGAGAGAGACTCAGCCTTCTGTTGCGCGTCGAGGTGGTCGCACAAGTCCTTGAGTTCGCTGCTGGAGAGATGCTGAGAGCAGGGAAGAAACAGCCCAGAGAGAGGGAGAGGAGATCTGTTTGTGCAGGAACGGACATTAAGCAGCCTCCTTACATGAGCTGGACTCAGCCGTTATAAAAAACTGCCGTCATGTTATTTCTGCGTTTGTATCAGTTTGTTATCTACACAAGAACCTGCAGTGCGCATGGTAGTTGATAGTAATCTTTACCTGCTCTGTAGTAGTATTTTTAAAGCATTTTCTGAAAATTATTTTCATATAATCTTGTTTTTTTCTGTTTGAAAATATCACTTGAATCATTCTTCAGCTGTACTTGATTATGATGCACAGATAAACACTTGCCTTCTTCATAATTCCTGTCACTTATATCCCCTTGTTCTCCCTCATCACCTCAGTCTAATGCTTGTCATTCAGTTTGCTTATATAATTTAAAGTCTGAGTTCTAGCACAAAGTTTATTTAAAAAAAATCATTTGCAAAGAAAAGTGAGTCAGCAGTTTAAACTGAAGTTAAGGACTGTGTTGAAAACCCTAATGTGGGGCATATGTGTGCTCACATTTGGGATGAATTTTGAGCTGCAGCTTTTTGACTCTGAGCCCCCCAAATGTTCAGCTCATACATCTGCTCTAAAAATGGGGACTTTGTGCTGACTGAGGTCTTACAGGGCTCCCAGCGAGTTAAACAATAGATTAATAACAATACAAGATAAAGCAGAACTCGCAGTGGAGGCAGATTTGGGACAACCAGAAACCTATTTCATTTTCAGTTTGCCTGCACAAAGTTTGAGAACTTACAGTCTAAATTGATGTCGACAGTGCTCCTTTAATTGGTTATACAATAGAGTGCACCCAGATAGACAGGCAGTCCCTTCAAGTAGATCCCTTGCTTGGTCAGATAAATTTAGGTGCTTAATAGGAAGAATCATCATGTTTAAAGGAGAAAATGACTGTTTGCAAAACCAGAAAAATAACTTGCAGGAAGTTTCCAGATCAAAGACACATTTTTTTTTCTTTTGTTTAACACAAAATCAAAACCACTTGGCCCCTACAGAGAGGTGGATCCAGTTTCTGGTCACTCCCGACATCCAGAGCTGCAGTGTTCAATTTTCCGAGCTGCTCACTGTTTTGAAACAGACAGTTATTGATTCTTTAGTGTTAAGAATTCAAGTTTCGCACCATCTATTCATTTTATGGTTCAGAAGCCCTTTTCTATTTGCAGAGAACATCAGCAGACCAGCATGTGCATTTAGAGTTTGTTGACTCACCCCTTTAGTGCATCTCCAAAACGACATCAACACATGGAGTTTCCAGATGATCCATGCAAACAAAGCTGGTGAGGAGCAGATAACAAGGGGTCACCATGTTGGATCAGCCAGACTCAGTGTGTGTGCTTTACTGTATGTGTGTGTGCACGTGTCTGTCTCTGTAAAGCAACCCAGGGGTCCAGAAGGATGATCCAGCTGCGTACCAAAGGCAGAATGAAGACCTCGGAAGAGCCATTTCAGCCTGTTAGTATTATCTTTACTGCCATTCATGGCTGCTCTGCTGTAGTGCTTCACTGGACTTACATGAGCTGGCAACATTAATTCAAACATTTTCGGAGCCTGACTTGTTTCAAGTTCTTCTTTTGTTTTTTTGCTGAGGCCTCAAATTGGAAAAACTGTAACTGTAAAATGTCTTTACGCCTCAACGATTGTAATTTTAACTTCCTAACAAGCTTTCCATGAGAATATTTGGAACAATACATTAACATCTCTGTTGGGACTTGAAGTACTTAAACATGAGAAGATGGGCTCTGAAACTGCTTTATGAATCTTTAAAGAGCAACCCAGTGCCATGGGGATCTTTCTGTAAAGTACATATTTGCAATGTGCATCTGCATTTGTAATTCAAATCAACATGAAATTTTGCAAGAATGAAAAAGCCACATCAATGCTTTAGGGAGAATTAGACATAAAATGTTTATTTTTTTTCTAAATCATTAAAGTCTTCTTCTTCCCAGGGGACTGTGTGGGTGCAGAGGGGTTTGTCTTTTTTAGAAAAATACTGATCTGATGTGTTCTGCATCACCTTAGCTGTGAGCTCTTCTGTACCAATGTAGCATATCAGTCACGCAAACCAAAGACCTGATTATTGTTTTTTCCTGTGGTCAGTAGGGCAGGAGCTCTTACTTCTCTAACAATCTTTCAATATGGAGAGTAGGCTCTCTTTAAGCTTGGGAGATGGACAGCTCTCAGTTCTCGCTTCAGGCAAAGGCACATTGATTTCCTATCCTTGTGTGCTGGAGCAGCGAGGACACAACATTAATGAGGGATGAGTTATTGTACCTATAATCATTGCTGTGTCAAAGCACCAGAACTGGGTGATGAAGAAAGGCTTTGTAAATATTTGCTGGAACCATTTAACAGATCTACTCACTGCCAAATGCAGCCTTCTAACTTCTGCATGACAAAGCAAAAGCATTGTGGCCTCATTTCTGTTCATTTCAAAGTAGAGTGTCCTATTTGATTTGTCTACTTTTTGTTAGGAGATCTTTATGTTTTGCTCTGTGTTTTATACAGAATGTTGCCACCATTAATGTCGTTATTTATTGATTTGACCAGAAGCAAGCCATTTGGTTGATTCGTCAGACACGTGTAAACCGAAGTCGCAAGTACAAATATCTATGTCTGTTGTTAGAAGAACAAATACTGCCTCGATGAGCACTGACCATTGACTGTATCTTGGCCAGGTCTACCTCCGAAAAGAGATTTTTAATCTTAAGGGACTTCCTGGTAAAAGGTGAAATAAAAAATGGATGCAACAATGGGGGCTCAAAAGTTCGGCTCATGCAGAAGTGCAAAAAAGTCATCCTTTTCAATCAAGAAATGAAAATAAATAAAAGTCCTTCTGATGTTTTTAGCTGAAGATACATTTTCTTGTTAGCGATCTGAAAATAATTTCATCATTAGGAAGGTATTACTCTTCAAAAAGAGGAAGATTTAAGGGTGTTATCATTTTGATTGACAGGTCTGGTGTCATTGGAAAACTAGTCTCACACTTTGGGCAGTGACCTCGGGTTCAAGGGTCAGACACTCCTCCACACTCCTCCCTTTATATTCAAATATGGTCATTTCTGACTCCAGAAACAAGTGCAACTGAAAAACTCCCGACGTCAAAATGCGAGTCCCCAAAGCAACAGGTGATGTCACGTTAGCTTCATCCATCTGCATACAGTGACAGTGTGACAGTGAGTCAGCATGTACAATACCCTCAACCCCTGAAGCAGCTAAATATAATTCCATCTCTAATTTTAATATTCATACCTCCAGTTTTTGTACTGCATCACTAGCAGGTTCCTACCAGATTGTTGGGGTTACTTTCCATCCAGAGCAGTTTTCCAGTAGTCAAAACATTGCTGAATTTCCAGCCCCACCTGCGTGTTTGGGACATAAACTTTTTTGCACCACTGTTTTTGTTTAACTAGGGTTTGACACTGACAGAGCTGCAAGTTGACCTATTTCAGCATTTGCACAAAATCAGGAGATGTCAAATGGTCTGTATGCACCTACACAATCCTGTGAGAAGGTCTTAGCAGGTAATTGCTTTTCATTTCTGTTCTTCTTTACATCTACTAGTTAGTTTTTAATTATGTGGCCGTTGTCTTAATTGCTTCTTTCCTATACTTATTACCATAATTTGAGATATCAGACCTTGCTCTCCTTCATAAAAAAGCCTTTTAGCTGCCATTTATTCTGTGCACTATTGTAAACAAGTTGCAAAGACGTAAACATTTCCCAAATGCGAGAATCCATCACAGCAACCACAAAGCCCTAATTTTAATGTTGTTACTTTGCTAGTGTTTTGTGTGAGGGTGGGCATTCTGCTTACTGCCAATCATCTGACATTCAGGGAACGGAGCAAGAAATTATCCCTGAGAAGCACGTCACCTTGCTAGTTTTATTATTTCAACTGTGTTTGGGACATTTATGTTGTCCAGGACAAACATAAGTAAATCCCTCCTCTTTTGGGGATGAAGGCCAGATAGAAGTAGAGGCAAGAGTTGGTGTTGCAGTAAGCGATAATCAGCCTGGTGATTGTGTTTCAGGACTTCATTGTACACCTCCAAACACTCAGAGAGCTGACTAAGAAGCAACCCATACATCTCTACTGCTCCCAGCAGAGTGATGTCATGTCTATACTTGATTGCAAACAGAGCGGTGGTTGTTCCGTGTGAACCCCTGGGACACTTCCTCTTTCTCTGTCTTCCCCTCTTCCAACAGCTCAGTGGGTTAATATGGGACAGACCTGAAACAACATGCAAGAACTTGGTGAATTGTCTCATTCTTGAATATTTGAAGAGGCTTAGTGTGATTTAATAAAGCTTAAATTCTTGCAGGCCGGCCAGTATCAGCAGCAGTCTCTTTTTAACAATCAGAGCAGAAAATTTACCTCGTCATCTCCATCCAGTGTTTGATAAAGTAGAGACTTCTTTATTTGTTTTGAGAAGGGTGTTTCATAGCCAGTGTCATGCCAAATAGAGCAATGCTCAATTGGAACCAGACTGGATGGCGGGCATTCGCACAGACGGCAACTCTGTTACCTCTCACTACAACAGATGGTGCGTCTCATGCATACTGTGTGGAAGGTTATGTTACTGCTCTGCGGATGCATAGTTGTTTCTTAAATTTAATTTGGGCCACACAGGTAGAGGCACAACTTATGCACACACGTATGCATGCAAACACACACACACACACACACTTTGAATGAATTTATCAGTAAGCATTGAAAAGGTGACAGTTTTCTAATGGCAAGCACAGTGATCATTGTTATTACATTCTGCTACAACATCATGGTCACAGAGGTGTGTATGTTTTTTTAACAGCTGAATATAGGATAAATGTTTCTGCAGTGTGCTCTCATTTTTTTTAAAGGTGTAAGGGTTCAGCCATTATCGCTCCTGTAATTATAGATTAGTAGAGGAAAAGATCAGGTTACGCTGGCTTTGACAGATTCATGAATTCTTTTCTCTTTTTTTTTTCTCCTTTCTGCACAGGCCATCTATCTCTGAGCTCGGTTCAAGGGGGTGATAAGGTTATCCAAGAACATCTATCACTGATTTCCTGACACTCCTGGTGGCCAAAAATAATCAGATGGCACCTGGATCAACAGCTCTGTGTTTTAAGTTCCATAACTCATCTCCTGGGATTGCACACAGCAAAATATGTGGGTGAGTACAAGTGTGCGTGCAGATTTTTGCGTTTATAAATGGCTATTTGGTCTTTTTCTCTGACATTTCAATGAGAATTTGTGCTGTTCCCCGCACACATCTCTCTTCAAGCAAGAGGCACTCAGCAGATGTTCGTGGGAAGAGATGCTGCTATTGAAAACTGGTTTGAACTACATTCTGCTCAAGTTGAAATATGTCCAACTTTTAGAACTCACTACTTTAAACCTTGAGTGTGGGACTTTTTTATATAAATGAATACCCGTCAATGCAAGCTTTTGCCAGACGAGTTCACACAATTCTGATTAAGCCTATCAGCTCCAGGTAAATCTCTTTGTATTTCACAGTATACGAGAGTTTTCAGTCTGGCGCGTGGGGCGGCGTTCCCATGCTGGCTCACCGGTAGTGATGTGTTTCACGTCAATCAGCAATCAGGTCAGGTTCGCCAGCTCAAATATTATAGCAACCCTTGCCATGAAGCATTTGTCGTGAGCATGCATCGACAGTATTTGTGTAGCTGTGATTGTACACTGCAGAAATACTCAAGTCATAATAATAATAGTTTTCTGCAAGGAATGCTCATCAGCAGAACTACATGAAGTTGACATAAGTCCTTGTGTGACGTGCAGTCTTATGAATATATACAATGTGAGGATTTAGCTCCTCTACTACTTTTTTTTTTACATTTAGAAACAGTTTACTTTTGATATGTTTTGCTGATTGTCATGTGGAGGAGTCCACCCTGCATAACTGAGGAGCTTCAAACATAATCCTTTATTCACAAACAAGGTCTGTTTTTTTGGGGGGGGGGGTTTGCTGCTACACCTTTCCCTATTTGCACTAGGTCTGTGTTACCAAGGCTGGCACTGATACAAGGTCTCTTTCTTCCTTTACTGGTCGATGATTTTGTTGCTCTGTTTGATAATAGTCCTGGTTACAGCCTTAGAGCTTTGTCAAACCTGTTTAGAGGACCGGTTGTTTGATATCCTGATGTCTACACCCTTTCACCGAGTAGAGAAAGGTTTATCTATCAGAGATACATGCTGACACTAATCTTCTGTTATTGTAAGCATGTATAGTGATTATTTGTGGAGCACTTTTTGTTACTTCAGTGTGTCTTATAGCAGCAGATCAAATCAGATTTGGTCTTTCACAGTTAGGAAGTGGGTATATCTTACCAAAGCTGACATGCAGTGCATGATTGGTGGCACATTGTTGACTATTAGACTTCGGTGTCTCAATCAGCTGCACTTACTTACTTAGGCTTTTGAGATAGTGATCAGCGCTGATCATGGGGACCCTCAGATCCCCCTGGGTGTTACAAGTGACACAAAGATTGTGAAGCTCCTTACTTGTAGCTCCAACTGTCATCCCCCGCCTTGGTCACCCCAATTGACAAGTTGCTACTGGCTTTTTTTAAAAGGCTATTTTTACTGTGATGTTAAAAAGCTGACAATAAAACACAGATGTTTAGCAGTGGCACCTAACAAAATACCACACAGATATCTTTAAACGAAGAGGAAGGTATTCTGTAGAGGAGAGTGGTCAAGCTTGCTGAAGGGTGTGTGTGTGTGTGTGTGTGTGTGGGAATTTGAGTTATGGTGCATCTGTTTTTTTTATTCAGCGGGGATTCATTCTGAAAACAGCTCCCTGTTTTAAAACATCACAGGGGGGCCGCGTTGGTGGGGGTGTGTTGTTTATGGTACTGGTGAGAAAATGAAATAAAATCCTGTATGCTGAGTTAGAGCAACAGATTAATGTGTTTAAAGGTTTATCCGATGTCAAAACGCTGCACAGCAGGTCGTGATGCTATGAAACAGTATCATATTTGACTACCAGCACAGCACCTCAACAGATGATATTGCCGAGCTTTGCAGCTAAAGTTGAGCCAACTGTTTCTTTGCCACAGATCATATTTTTTTATCTTTGTGTTGGACCCCCCC
>OOFC01000963.1:38300-75846 GCA_900323345.1 Pseudochromis fuscus
TTTTCCCCCCCCCCCCCCACTGGCTCAATGTCTTTCTGAATCTATTGTCCATAAAGAGTGTGAGGAAACAGACATTTACATTTGTGTGTGATAGGGTATTGTACTTCCATTTTCGACTGATCAATGACATCACACTGCATTACATTGCAGAAAAATGTGTGCTTGTGTCACGTGTTTTTCCAGACAACTCTGTGTTGTTTTGCTGAACATCCCTGCTTTAACATCCCCCACTGCACCAACTTTTTTTTTACTCAGGGCTCAAATCGGTCTGAATATGGCCTTAGGGTTAATTAAGCAACTATGTTTAGGTAATTACAACTGATTTGTTAACACTAGAAAGCTAACAGCCCTCCGAGACAAGGCTCGTCCTTACACTGAACCAGACGAGCAGACTGACCAACAGAGTGACTCACCTCACCTTACTTCACCTACTCCACCACTCTCAACCCTGACTGCATCACACAGGCTACAGTCATCTGTGTATGTGCAAAAGGAAATTCTGTTTGTATGAAAGTAAAGAAGCTGGTCTAAAATCCTGCAGAACTCTGTTGGCAGCTCATTAGTTAAAAGTGTTTCTGTTCTGGGAGATGGGAAGCAACTGAAAACCAGAGGGATATGTATGCAGTCACTATTCCCCTTGGAAGTCCATGCTGAAAAAAATGCAACACTACAAAGTGCAGATTCCAGTCAACATGCACACTTAATAATGTATTGCCAGTGTGACAGTGAGAGATGGGGCTCATTGTAGACGCACATGTCTTTGGTATGAGCTGTGTTTTAACGCTGACCTGACCCGCACACCCGTTCATTGATGTTGCTCATGCCGGTCGTGTACGTGCGTCCCTTGGGAAAAACACAATTAGCCAAATTAGCAGGCAAAATCTGGTGAGGGGAAAGGTCACAACGGGAGCCAATGCTGGTCTCCATACTGGCTGTAAAGCAAACAGCCCGGCTGCAGAGTTGTTTCTACCGGTCTAAAGTGGAAAACCAATTATTCTGGCTGTTATCTTACAGTTACCATGCATATGAACACAGTTTTATTTTCAATTTTTTTTTCCTTTCTTGTCAAAGACCTACATGAGCTCCTGAAAAACCTTCATGCATGAACACACGGGTCCACAGATTTTCTTTTTCACATGCACTGACTTTATTATTGTTTTCATTGGGCATTTCACTTAATTTCCATAATGTATTCTATCTCAAAGCCTTTGAAGTCATCATCACTTTCATTTCTTCTCAAACAAGCTGAAGTAGCAATTTACCTTGTGTCTTTATTTAATAGGCTGCAGAGCGACTGGTTGAAGTCGTGTGTCTGTCTTCAGCAGGAAAATGAATTTGCAATTTGTAATGAGCCACGCTTCCATCCAAGTAGTTATCCATGAAATTAGCTGTTTGGCAGTGCAGATGGGTGCAACTGTGAAAATCCACACAGCGTTTTGCAAGCTGTGTTTGTGCTCTTGTTTTTTTTTTTTTATTTGTTGGTGTGATAGTGTTACTTGTTGATTTGTGTTAACAGTTAATTTTGCAGCTGCTTGTTGCGAGCTGAGAACAAAGTGTGACAGTATTTGTTGTTAAGTAGAAGTCTCTGTGATTAGTAATTGTCTACAGTTTCCGGCGTATGGCAGCTCCTACGTTAGGTGATGATTCAGTGTTTTGACATTGAGGAGAAGACGTGTTATCCTGTAGCTCGTGCAGGATTCAGCAGCCCAGGTTTTTCATTCTGCCTTACATTGCTTATACTGGAGGGAAGTTCCTATGAATACTGCCCTGTACTATGCTCCATGGTAAAGTCCATGATGTGTGCAGTGTATCCTATTACTTCATGAATTATAGATGGTGGTTATGGAAGAGGGATACCTCACATTCATTGTATTTCTCCAATACAGATTCTGGATAAGACCAGGATGTATATATATATATGTATGTATGTACCAATATTGAGCACCGGTCAGATAATAGTATTGAAACAAGGAGTATGTTTTATATCTTTTGGTATATTATTTTACCTTCCATTCATAGTTATTGTTTTTCTGTCATCTTGTGAATACACAGTTAAAAATTAACTAATTGATATTGAAGGTATTTTTGAAACAGAGCTAGTCTGTGTTCTGTTTGCTCTTAATGTTGACTCTTAATGATAAATGTGCAACATGGTTTTGAATCTGTTTGATGCCTAAACATAATAATATTCTAACTTACATCCTGCAATGATTCATTGAAGGTTCAAGGTAACAAAATGCTCATTTAATGCTAGTTTCTTGAAATCATCTTCACTAATTAGCTATTAATGTCCTCTTTTATTGAAAGGTGGGGTCTGTAAGCCCTTGTGTTGTATTGTATAATAAGAAAGAACTTATTTCTTTTCAATACAACAGTAACAGTAAATAGGTTTTCAATGGAAATAAAAAAAAATCCTTTAGTCACTAACAGTAAAGCCATGTTTATATTTTATTGTTGTTTCATACACTTTACAAGACAAAATAAGGCTTTAAAAGTGAACAGGTTCTTGTAACTTTACCTGTTACATAACATAAACCTCAAACCTAATAAACATTCAACTCTCCACACAATCCAGGTATTAATACTGATACTTGCTGTGCCTTGTGGTTGCTAAGCTATGACTTTGGTTGTGGGAAAGGGTTTAGCAAACAACCTTCTCTGTCTTTTAAAACTGTGGCTCAGTCACATCTCACTGATGCCTAATCCATTGAATCGGGACAGTACTGATACTGATCCAGTGTGCAGGAAGAAAAGTAAACACATATCTTGGGGTACACAGTTTCAGTGTATCATACTCTGAATCAAGATGTGCTTTCCAATCATATGTGATATAAATCTCTTGTAATTTCACTTTTGTGCATCGGAATAAATGTTTTTTAATCATTAAGCTCTGGTAATAAAATTCCGTGTGAAAATTTAATGGCCAGCTCTACATTTATTGCATATGCGGCATAACTTACATAAATCACTTGAGAAACTCTAAATAAATGGGCTGTCAATGAATGCCACAAGAAAAGTTGTGCCATGATTTTAACTTAACTCTCCTCACAGCGGTGCTCTCATAAGCTGTCATTGTAAAACCTCTCACACAACGTGCAGCGAGCATTATAAATAATAAGGCAATCTGTTGAAGGTGTCATCCCCTCCTGCTTTAATAAATAACTGCTCCAACTATGGGTCCCCAGATCTCATAGTGCTCGCACTTCATAGTTAAGCTGGAAATCACTGCAATATAACACGCTCTACTCTTTGTCTTTTTACTAAGACGAGAAATTTAGTACTGTTCATTTCTTTCTTTGTCTTCCAGTGTCCCTGTAGATGTATTTCTCTGGTGGTTTGTTACCTCTGCATGATTTACTGCACAGTATAAGGAGCTGCTTATTCAGGCCTTTTCAACATACTGGCGTACAGCTGTAGAGGAGGAAGACCTTGTTGAAAGAACAGAAAGATTAAATGATGCACCAATTGTTGACATCACTTCTGCGTGTCCCAAGGGAGACATATCAGTTAATGAACAGCTTTAACCTGGATTCACAAAGTTCAGTCACCTTTGATTCCCTCTGTAAGCTTTACAATCTCTCCCAAACCCTTTCTGCTCTTCTTCTTTTTCCTCCTTTTTGACCTTTCATCTGAAATTGTTCTGCATATCTGCAGTGTAAGCTGCTTGTTGTCAGCTTTTTTCTTTTTGTACTAGAACAGGACTGTTGGCATTCTTGCAGGATTTACAGGGTCGTCTCCCTCCCAAACTCTATTGTTACTGACCAATTGCTCAGTGTGTTGGGGGTGTTTACTCAGTTGTCAGACATATGCTCCCTCCTGAAAGTTAAAGACAGAACAAGAAAGCACTCAGAGAGCACTAACCTCCACCAAGGTGTAATTCATGTCTAATAACCACCACGTTTGATCAGACTGTAGACATTATCATGCTGCAACAAAATCAATTAAGATGTGACAAGGACATGAATTTTACCCAAAGTGTCCAAACATTTCAATGTTCTCAGTTTATACCTACCGCTTCCTTCTTCTTCTTCCTAACTGGTTCATAGATGTAGCAGTGGTGCTCCCTACTGGTTCTCTGTGGTCACTGTTGTTAAAATGGAGTACATTTATATAGCGCTTTCATGACCTGAGCTAGGTCCCAAAGCGCTTTACAAGACAACTCATTCACGCACACACTCACACACCAATGGCTACAGACCTGCCATGCAAGGGGCTAGCCACCATTGGGAGCAACTTAGGGTTCAGTGTCTTGCCCAAGGACACTTCAACAAGTGGACAGGAGGAGCCGGGGATCGAACCCACAATCTTACGATTCAAAGGCGACCCACACTACCAGCTGAGCCACAGCCGCCCTTAAAACATTCACCCATGATAACTAATAAGGATTTTGGGGATTTTTTTTTTTCTCGACACAGTCCCATCCCCTGGTCTGTCCTCCTCACTCATTTATTTCTTATCTCTTTCAAATAATCATCAAGATAAACAACAAGTAGAAAAACAACCTTTTTGGCAAAGGTAAGAATCTGTGTAGGTTAATGGAAACAATTTTATTCCAAGCAATTAGAGTCTTTACATATCACACATTATATGATTTTGTCTCTGCTTTGTCAACACCAACTCATCTGGCCTCAAATGGACCTGGGCCAGTTTGGTCAGATCAGCCCAAACCATTAATAATCCTCCAAACATACTGACACACAATTTAGTTGATGTCCATGGACGTCCATTTTAATGTGAGTGTGGTGGGAGCATGAGAGTAAAATAGAACTCGACAACCGAGGAATTTCACCCTCAGGAAAGTATAGGATGGATCTTAAGTTAATGAGGTCCCACAGGTTCAGTGAAGTCCACCAGGTCAAAGAGCGGGTTTCATTAAAAGAATTGTTACTTAACAAAAATGAATCCAACAATCAACATAAAGCTAAAATGTCATGGACACCAGATGTTAACCAATAGCACTCAGGCAGGGGAATCACGGGGAGTAAAGACATGGCTGGGGCAGCATGGACCAAAAAAGGGGACGAGTCCACACTAACAAACCACTAACGTCCATCAGTAATATTGATTCTGATAGCAGCATTCCTCATGGTGTGACTTGCTGTGATATGTGTGTGTGTGTGTGTGTGTGTGTGTGTGTGTGTGTGTATAAGTTGTTACATTTTTGGCTGTTGCAGAGTGGAGGTGTTCAGGAGCTCAGATGTATAATAATATTATAATAATAATAATAATAATAGGCTAACCATGGCAGAAGAATTGTGGCATCTAGTGAAGATGAATACACATTTAATAATTGTAAATGTAACTCTAACTACTCAAAAAATGCTCCTACTGTTTATCCAAGAACATATCAATACATGTTTTTGTTTTGTTTTTTTTCTGTGGGAAAAGTAAGTACTCACTTGAACACAAAGGTTAGTATTGTGTGTTTCAGCAGCAATGACCTTCCACACAGGCCAGATTTCTCCTTCTGATTTTAGACATTTTCAGTTCAGCACCAACACTCTCAAGATCCTGTGATGATTATTTGCTGCATTTTTGGGCAGACAATTGAAGAGGGAGTCTCTTCTTCAAACAGAAAGATGTGCTGGACTGATCGATAGCCAAACCACCATCCATCATAATTCACTGTGAAAATACTGATTATTTATAGTGGTCTCTGTGTCCTGTTTCAAAAGTTTGACCAACCACAAATTGGCCTTTGTAAGTTTTTAGCTATGCTAGCAGCTCGGGTGATACAATGTGAGTTTGGAGTCGAACACTGAGTCATGGTCCCAAGAGGATGAAACCTACAGACTGTGGCTAAACAGTCAATCAATACTTTTTCATTTGGATATGGACTGTTTATTCAGCAAACCAGGAGGCAGCGATTCAATAAGAATTTGCTGAAAATGGAGAGTTGTCACTTGTAGATGATTTTCTGCAGTGGTATAATTTTTTCAGATGATTTGGGGATTTTTTTTAAATGTTCTGCCAGACTGACAGCCATCGACAGTGTTTATCTCTGAATGCCATAAAGATACACTTTAGATCTTGGCATGATGGCAAGAATCAATCATTAGATAGACAGATAAAACTAAAATTAAAACTAAAAGAATAAAACTAAGAACTAAAATTAGCACCTAATCTGAAACTCACTTTATTTAGATATATTTGAGGGGTAGGATTTAATAAGTTTATACATCTTCCAACTCCTTTTCGACCATGTAAATTCACTCTTCTCGTATCAAAGACAGATTCTGTTCATTTAAATGTTTTTTTTCTCTATACATGTTCTTTTATTTAATGTTTTATTTAATGTGACGTTAAATGTTCTGAATTTAAAGCTGTGATACATCTTGATCCTTTACATGTGACAGATCAGTTATATTTTACTTATTTAACTTGGTTCATCCCAACACATAACAAAAAACATTTTTCATCTTTTTAGTTGTTCGCATGACTGTAATAATCCTTTTATTTATAACATTACATATATAAAAGTGCAGAAAGTCGGTGGTTTTCTACAGTGAAACCACATCCAAACACAACAACTTTTAAACAGGCTCTTGTAAAGTCAGTAAACAGATTCTTTTAACAGTTTTGCCTTTTGAAAAATTGATACATTTTATTTATTTCTCTCTGTAAACGATCAAATTCATCACATTTCCAGGTTTGTTTTCACCTTCACAAAGTGAACCTCTAAACTGCTCAATAGAAGTGCAGATAAAGTGGAAGTACAATCAGAGCTGATTGAAGTAATTAGGTAATATCCATTAGCTGAGGTGATAATTGGTCTAATTATGTTGTTGAGAATTAAAAGAAGGTTGATGACTGCACCGGGTCAAGATAAATATTACATGTGAAAATTACTGTTATTTTTTTATATATGAACATGAAACTGTTGCAAAGTTTCTTAGACAAACAAATAAAAGCAAAATTTCCCTTTTAAAGAAAAATAAAATTTGTTTTTTATCTACAGTGTTTTACTCAACGTGATCATTAGCTGGTTTTTATTGAATTATAATGATTGGCTGAAACTGAATGGTTTGCTTTATTAAATTTCATCTTATAACTGGGTAGATTTCCCTAAACACTCCTTTGTTTATTTCCCTGTGTAGTGTGTAATTCCCTGGGGATTTGCTCATCTTAAATTCACATTGATGTCAGTCAGGGAAATGGGACCAAGGGAAATCAGTGGAAGGTCCCTGGTAATCACAGAAAAGCACAGCATTTTGTTTGATCTGAGCTTGAATCTATTTCCCAGCTGTGGATGATACAAATATTGTAATTAACAAGTCAGTGTAAGGGGGAGCTCTCGTGCATAGTGTGTATTTAAACATAATAAAGGGTCACTATTACATCACTATCTCCAGAAATATATGCATGGCTCATGATAAGACAAGGTAATCTAAACCAGACGTGTTAAGGCTGTTTACAATACAACCGTCCTGCAATGCATTGCTCACATTGCATGCAGAGTTATCCGGGTCCATGGGAAATGTGCCCCCGTGTCCTCTGGGGAGCGAGAGTGAATGGGAAGATTCAGGATCCGCTCGGCTGGAGAAGGATTACATCCCACAGGGTCTCGTGGGGAGAAAGACACAGATGCTGCATTGATCCTGCTGATAAACACTGAATGGCTGGAAGCTCGAGTGAGTGTCAGGTTCCCCAAACGGAAACACCAAGTCAGCCCGGGATGAAGTTTGGAGCTATGCATGAAAGATTTGCAGATAAGCCTCCAGTATGTGAAATTAGCAGAACTAATGTGAGCTATTTGCCAATGATTTACATAATTTTTCTATTGCCATGTAATTGATGGAAACGTGAACGTAATGAGAGACAGACCTGGATCATGTGTGTCTTTCCATGTGTGGCACGTGGTCTCATGTCTTTAACGTTAAGTGACCATTTAGATTTTTGAACATTTTTTGGCTTAATGAAGAAAACAAATGTTACATTTATTGACTTATTTTAGTTTCAGTTAAAAATTCAGATTATTCATGCAAGACACCAGCGATTTGTTTGTAACTGCATCCTAGCAACAAGGCATCATTTCATGTGTTTTCACTTTTCACTAGAAAGACAGTTGGAAGCATCTGAAAGTTCATTTGATATCAGACAACTTGAATACGTTTCGGTGTGTGAGCTTACTTTCTAAATTAACCACATGATAACAATGGCAGTAATATTTATTACATTTCATACAATAAGCAATAATCTCCTTGAAATGAAATTTCTAATCTTTTACTTTTACAACCGTTTGTTTGGCTTATTAAATGTACAACATTAAGGGGGGAAAATGCTAATTACGAATTTCTTTTAGATTAATAATTTTATGCTTTGAGCAAATACCTGTCTCTGTTCTGTTTTTCTTGATACTAAGCTAATTTATCTTACAGTCCATGGTAATAATACTAAATTAATAAGTTATTTAAATATTTTAATTGACTTTAATTAACATCTCTAAAGTCCTTTCTTTTGATAAGCGCTGGTGTTTTTCTTTCATAAATCACATCCCTGTCGATACCTATCAGGTAATTGATGAATAATCTCTGGGGATTTTATCTTTCGCTGTGCTTTACTAACGATCAACATTATTTATCCTGACAATTTTAGCCAGAATAACCAGACCATCAACAGTTCTTACATCAGCAGTTGCCTTGAAGCAGAAGACAAACCCACCTGGAGGCAGAGAATACCAATTACAATAGAGAAAAGGGAGGGTCCTTCACAGTGGTCGCCCAGTGGGACAAGACTCCCCTGACCACACAGGGGAAGAGACTTTGTGGACAAGACAGGATGCTGCACAGTGGAGGAGACAAAACAATCTCACCCCTACCGCTCTCTGATTTGCGCAGCGTGAAATGACTGCCCCTGTTTGTATGAACAAGAGTGTGGCCACCCATCAGGTAGGGACTGTGGAGAGAGGTCCAAGAGGCCCTCATGAATTAAGGGTACATTCATGGAGTCTCCAGGGAGGTCTGCTGATTGCCTGCAGCACTACTAATTGATTTAGTGCAAGGTCACAGCCTGACTGACAGAGGGTGAAGGGAGGAATTTCCTGTTTCTGCATCTATAATTCAGTGGCTTCCTGCATGTGAGAGGGAGTGTGTTCTTGTATGGAAACACATTCATTAATTTACATGTGCCTTATAAAAACTACCTGCCTCATACTGTATGTATGAAATTATAACTGTTGAATTAAACAACAAGAGTTCTGATGTTGGACAGCTTCATAAAATTCATCTTAATTATCTTAATACACTTGATACTGGATATTATTTATTACTAGTGATTATAAAGGTGGTAATTGGTACAATGTTACATTTAGTTTGAATTCTGTGCAAATTTACTTTTGAACTTTTTTTTACTGTTTATACAGATTGTTTTAACCTTCTTTTTTCTTTATTTTACTACTTTTTCACCTTTTATCCAAGCAGCCTACTCTTAGCTACTTCATGATTTTATCTGGTTTAGCTGTTTGATTACTCTTATGCAAACCTTTTTTCTGATACTTGAGCAAATATTTTGATTTTTTTTTCCACTCCCTTTCCCCATTCTGTTTGCCTGCTAGTTTTAACTCCCTTGCAAAAGCAACACACTGTGATTTGGCATCACTGCTGACCCACAAATCAAAACATGATTTTGTGTTTCTGGGATAAGTAGATCACTCTACATCATTCCATGCACCCTGTGGCATATTCAGAAGGGAATCACTTTGTAAGTTTAAATGCGTTAACCTGTACATGGCTCGCTCATCCATAATGATGGGTGATGCTTTGCTTTTGTGTGTCGCTCTGTTAACTGGGGTTTTTGTTGTACGGTATGCAAGCTGTCCAAACCAGCAGTCTGCCAACATTCCCCGCAGTGCTGTGTCTTTGAAGGTCTGGTGGATTTCCCTCTGGTGTCTCAAGACACTTCAACCAGCCACACAAACAGACCGCCGGCTTCATGAGAGAGGCCTTTGTTTTTGTTCTCTTCCTCTATGTTGCTTGAGCCCTCCCATTACAATTGAACAAACACTGCAGTGTTGCTGTATCTTTGATACAGTTCCTTCAGTTAGCAGATGAAGATGGCCCGTCATCTGAAACATGGAGTGAAGCTATTTCCATTCAGGGTTAGTTTAATAGCTAAAAAGTGTCTTCACAAGTCCCAGAAGCAATTAAGTTTCAGCAGAAATTGCTTATATGCACCTAAATCCCATTTCAGAGAACATTTGAATGGTCTTTTTTTCTGAAGACAGAATTATTGTTGCTACTTTACTTCCTGTGTCAATTTTATTTTGAGAGCACCTCAGCTGAGGCCATAATGACCCTTAACTCTCAAGTATTTGAAGCTACACCAGCTTCTGGTGGAAAGAGAAGAAGAGTCTGTGCAGTTTTTTTGCTCTTTGAACCAGAGGTGTGCTCCATATCAACATGCAAACCTTTCATCAAGAAAAAGAATAGACCGGATCATCCCGGGATTTCAAACAGCCCAAAGCAACCTGAGCGTCTCTCACTCATCCACACAGTATCCTCCACCACCAGCAGCACCCAACACCCACCAAAAAACTTGATTTCCCTTCACATTTAAGAGAAACATCTGTCACTTCAGGGGCCTGCATCCCATGTCACACTAAACAGGTTTATGTTAACAAAATGCTAAATGTCTCCTGAGGAGCCACGGCAGAATTACGGTGTGGGGTATGGGATTTGTTGGGTGGATCCCCTACCACAGAGGTTCAGGCCTTAATCACATTTCTAGCTTGTGCTCAGATCCAACTTTGTGTCCTGGTGGATTTTTTTTGCACCCCTAAGCTCAATCGTGAGACTTTTTGGAGGGGTTTGGTTTCAGACAACGCTGGCTTTCAGAAGCACTTCCATCTGGAGAGTAAGGCTTTCACTGCGTCATAGCATAAACAGAAGCACCTGATGCAGTGATTGATCTGAGCTGGACTGGTTTGCGAAGGATTGTTCATGCGTATACGGAGTCATCTGGGAAATTCTGCTTAGTTTTGGCACACTGGCACTCGCGTTGTGGGCTTTTGAACGTGGCCCCATTTAAATGTTTTATCTGTTCATTTCTTGAACAAACATTAGGTGTAATGGGAAGCCGGTGCTAGATAATATGCTTATTGTTTGTTCCTGCCACGACATGGCTAAGTAATTAGATGATGTCCTGAGGTGATATTGATGACGAACAATACTTTCTTCAATAAAAGGGGCTCTGCTGGTAGCACGAGGCTTATGATGTACAATCAATTTTGTAAAAATTATTTATTTACCCACAATATTTAATGGCAAACCACTCTGAAAAAAAACATCCAAAGGTCAGCTTTCATATACCTAATGTTTCCTGTGGCCTAATCTTGGTAATCACTCGCTTAGCTCAGGGATTACATTAGCAAATATAACACATGTTGAAGAAGAAAATGGTAACTGGGATATCTCACCCTGAAAACATAATGAAGGGGCCTTTATGTGTAATCAATGGAAATTGTGAGGTCCTCAAATAACTGCAAAGCATCAGACTCGAGCCCCCCCCCCAAATTCTGGTCAATGCATGTCCTTAGGGCCTTTGGTGATGAAGGAGGAAGGGAGGGCCAGCTCACTTTCACACGCAGGGCGTTTCATTTGGGATGAAGCACTGAAATTTACAGATGAAGGATCATTTTCGTTTGAATGTGGAATATGGAGTCCATGCATCTTGAAGGAATCTCTTCACAGAGGCTCCTGCGGTCATTTTCATCTGAGATTGATGGACAGACAAAAGTCTCTTGAGACCAGAGGGCCAGTGCAGTGATTAATATGTAAAAGCCAGAGGGATAGGTCGTTGATTGTAGAACACAACTTAGGCTCTGTGGAAATTATAGGAGCGTTTTTCACAATTTTCAGACGTTTTAATGAACTTTACTGAAAATCCTGCACTTTACCATGCACCCTGTTTGCACTAATGCACAGGTCATTAGTGCTCCATTGATGTATACTCAGTAGAGTCAATGTTTATCTGTCTATCCAAACAACTATGTGATCAATCAAGAAAACACCTTGTGAATTCATTGATAATAAAAAATAAGGTGTTGCAGCAACAGTAAGTTTGGGAACATCGAGAACACATTTTAGAAAATACAGAAAAGGCAACACAGAAATTTGCACTTCTCTTTCGCTTTCTGCTAAATTATATTGCTCAGCTCGTCCAAAAATTAAGAAGTAGCTTTGATATTTCTGTGTGTCCACTTTTTGTGAATGCAGCAGTGTTAATCTCAATCAGCTTTCATAAAACGAAATGAGGAAAAAACCGTCTGAATAACAGAATTGTCTCATTTCATTCCTGTTGTAATTGGTTCACAAATGTGACCTTTTGTATGATGAACAGTCCATCAACCAGCTACCCACAGGATGTGAGCGAAGCCCTTAATAATGAAAAGTGTCTTATCTGGCCAAGCTATCTTAGTAGCATGCTTATGATTCTGACTAGTGAGAATAAGCTACATATAATTGGATACTGTTGCTCCTTTCGCATCCCGGACCTTGAAATGCCACAGCCAAAAGAAAGCATTAGCCTCATCCAGCAGGGATGTGTTGAATGTCCTGCAAGAGATGTGAGAATGAGATAGCAAGAGATAAAGCTGAATAGCCAGAGTGTTTCGAATGCCTCATTTGCACTACATGAGTCAGGCCGTGTTTGGTCTCAGTGGGAATGTGCGGCTTGACCTTAGACAAAGAATTCATCTAGGCATTCACAGTTGATCACAGTTGAACTCTTTCATATATTGCACAATGCTCTTTTTTATATTGTCCAAGCCCAAACTTTGGAGCTTAAAATATAAAATGTACTCATCTGGAGGTCTTAAAACCGCAGCTCTGAAGACAGAAGCTCAAGCAGCTGTGGTGTGTTGTACTTGGAAAAACAAGAATTCAGACACAAAACACTTTAATTTCTGGGTTTCGTATTTCCAGAGTCAACACTGATGTTTTTTAACCTGTCTGTCAGTTTTTGCATATTTTTCTGTTTGGAAAAAAAAATATCAGACTACATCAGCAGCTCGGTGACTGTACTGTCAGTGAAGTGAAGATTTTCCAGTTTTCCCACATGTCCTGAAAAACCTAGAATGTTTTTATTTTTTTATTTCCTTTTTCCAATCCTGGAAAATACCTGAAAATTAGGAGAGACAACTAAACAGTACAGTGGTTAAGTTACAGCAGGGTGACTGTACTATGATATTTTTACACTATACCATGGCATTTTTTGGGACATACTGTGTTTTTTTTTTTTTATGATATCATTACCATTAAGTCCTTTGCCTTGTCCTTTGAGTTGTTATTTGATTTGTCATGTGGCAAAATGAATCCTCCCTGATGGTGCTGCGTGATGGATGACAGTTTTGACATTTTCTCTCCAAAAATGAAGCAGCTAATTGTGTCACTCTTTATTTATTCATTTGTTTATTTAATTCTTTAATCTCCTGTAAAAGGCTAAAATATTTGTTTTATACATAGAAATATAAAAAGGAGGATCTGCTCACAAACTACTTCAGATAAAAAATATATAAATATAGGATTTTTCTTGATTCTTCTATCATTGTCACAACTTTGTGTTAGTTCTACTGTATATCCTGTGTATCCTGCTGCACTGTAACAGTTGTGATGCTAAAGTCTCCGTTTGGATGATTCATAACTCCATTCTTCGTTGTTCCATTCCACAGGCTCGGGCCGCACGGCAAGATTTATATGATGCCACTGAGGCCTTAAACGTCTCCCTGAAGATGAATGCGAGGTTACTGGGCAGCCCACAATGTTTCAAAAGTATCCCAGATGACTACATGCCAGAGGTACTGCTGACAATTTGTCCCGTTTTGATTTTAACCAAGGAAGTGATTTCAGCAGAACTGAACCTCAGAAATCTCCAACATTGATCAAACCCAGCAGGTCACTCAGCAGCCATGTTTGTGTTTCTCTCCTGTTTATTTTAATGCAGGGTGAGCTAAAGTGCAAAAACCTTACTGCAGGTCGGCTGATTTCACATGAAGCAGTCATTCATCAGTTCAGCTCTGGAGCAGCTCTGCTAGGCAGCAGTGGGATCCATTGTGGTAACCAACCTGGACAGCACTAATGTCGGCTGGAGATTGTTTCCATATGGGGGCCTGTTTCAAGCAGAGTTGCTTTGTGTGGCTCTAAAAAACCAGCTTGTATTTCATAGTTTGTCCTCTTCAAGCATCCAATGTGAAACAGTTAGACAACTTTCACACTAGCGGTCGTAAACTGAACGGCCAACCTTTAACCTTGGAGGATAAATCAGCAGCAGGTCGCTGGAAATTCTCAAGACAGATGAACTTCAGTAGGTTACAGTCGAATAACCCGGTTACTTTCACCACTGGATAATACCTTATTAGGTGATGTAAAAAATAATATTAATGTGAGAAAAGCTTTTCAAAAACAAAAGGAAAATGGACATTAAAATTGTATCAACATTTTGAAATGAATTAAGATCAAATAAATATAAAGCATGGGGAGTTAGCAGAGTGAAAACAATAAATCAAATAATGAGCAGCCAACTGACAGGAAACTATTTTATTTCATTTTATTTACCTGTTTCTTATCGTACTCTAATGTGAGAAACTGCTGCTTTTTGTTTTAACAGTTAAAGACTCCACAAATAACCAGAAGAGCTGTTAGATTCATCTATAACTACTGCTAGCTGGAGATGTGAAAACATATATTTACCCACAACATGAGTTGTAAGAGGAGTCACATTTTGCCAATCTGATATTATCATTCACCACATTTTATGGGCCCTGACTCATATTATTTGACTCTGTAGATTTCAAACCCCATGAGCATCTCAGTCTGAATGATTTCTAAACCTGTAATACAATCATTAGTAGTCCAGGCCTACAAGTAAGAGGTGATACTCATAGACCATATACAGTCTGTGGTAATACTGCAGTTCCTGTATCTAACATTAACATGTTGAAAAAATATGACACCTTTTACCTCTTTAAATAAAGTCAAGTACTCAGCCTCCCCATCTGCATAATGTCAATGACAGTAATATACTTCTTTTAGATCATTGTAATCTTTGAAATATCTTTTAAGTGTTTTGTACTTGATTTGTCAGAATAAAAGACTCTTTCTCTGCATAGTAATAATCGCCCTTCATAAAGCTTCCCCCGCCCCAACACACACGCACTTCCCTTTTCCTTTCCTCAAACACTTGTCTCACTTCCCACCTCTTCAGTCCTCAAATGAGTGTCTATCCGGCCCACTTCTGTCAGAGCAAACTCTTTGACCTTTCTGCTTTCCCTACTTGAAACAGCCTGGCTGTGTGATGTGGAGGCCGACACTATATATGCATGGCTGCCCGAGCTCGACCCCTACAGTGGGCTCCCACACCAAAGTCCACGTTCCAAAGTTACAGAGCTCCTGCGGCGGTTCTGGCACAGCTTCAAAGGATGACAGCTGATGGTGGGGGAGCTTCAACTGGAGGATGTGTCCAGAGGTCCAACCTCCTGCCATGCGGGGTCCCAGGTGTGCATCATTTCATAGACATAATGTGTTCTCTTTTCCAGCTCTCTTTTGTGCATCCTGGGTGAATTAGCATTTGATGCAAGTGCAGCAAAGACTGGGGATTGTGGACAAACTGAGAAGGTTAATGGAGGAACGTCAGCCTCAGACAACTGATGGCACTGTAGAAAAGTACAGGAACATTCTTATCCAGTATCTGCAAACACAAATTAGACGATTCAGTGGCAGTAACACACTACAATTAATCCAATAACTAATCCAATAACTAATGATAGGTTAATCTGATGCTGTAATTTTCTATATTTTTCTCCACATCTCTTATACTCTTGACAACAAATCCCATGAAAAATAGCGGTAACAATGAAAGTAATCACTGTTATTAGTCTGTGGGGCTGCTGTGACTCATGTTTTCAATACACTCCGGAGGAGTAAACCTAATCAAGCTTTGGACACACAGCCAATACTTTGTAGGAGGATCAAGTCAATGTTGATATTGTAAATCACTGAAGCTTAACCTTCAATGATGTCAAATAAGATCTGTAATGTAGATCCTTCATGTGCCAAAAACAAGAGGCTGTTTGAAGAGTAACAGCCACAAAAAATAATTATTGGTGAAGACCCAATCCACCTTGAGAAAGACAATTTGACTGAGGATTTGTTGTTAATATGCAAAGACTGAACAAATATTTTACCAGTACAATCTTCTGTAGCAAAGGCAGAGGTGTGTAAACCAGATAAATGACTCAACAGACATCCAATTTCAATGGTTTATGCCGAAGTAGTAAAAATGACAACTGCTAGGCTCCTGTTTGCTGCTGTTATAATATTTAAATTTAACACGTGCCGCACAGAGCCATGTTCCCCTGCACCGCTGCGCCGAATGCCAACAGAGAAAATTGGGGTTAGTCATTCAATATTTCCAATCTTTGTCGAGTAACTGAAAATATTGGGAATCGTGATTACAGTCATTGTTGTAATATTGATTCATGTGGGGCAGCGGCGGCAATTTCACTCATGTGGAACCATGGTTTGAAATACAGTTCTCAACAAAGGGCAAACAGTTACTGACAAAGCAATTTTCCACTCAAGGTCTCCATAATACATTAAAGTTTAACTTAACCCCATAGATCATGGCATGAAAACCCAAGTATATATCACTGGCTGGATGCCTCCCATATGACAAGGCTGTAATTGTACTGGAATATAAATAAAAAGCCTCTCTTCAACACAGTATGCATAGTCCTGTAAGAATCTTCTAGTAAGGCGAGAAAAAACACCTGAGAACCAATTAACCTTCGCTTAATTACTTTGCTTTCTTTAAGGAACATGAAATGATAAATGTTCTTATACGAGTTGTGTTTTGTGAACTTAGAGGTCGAACAGTGCCGTCGGTATTATGACAGTTTTGTTTTGGCTCTCTGCTCCTGCACTTTGGATTTCAAAGGTCAGATAAGTACCTGGATAAAGACGTGCAGCTTTAAAACTGCTCTGATAGATCTTCATTCATGGTTAATATGTAAAAATTATAGGAAAAAAAAAATCCAAAAACACGACAAGTGCCCAAGCTGTAGTTAAAGCTCATTATTTTTGGGTTTTCAACCCACTGATGATCTACAACAAACATCAGACAGACAAGTAGCTGATTATCTGCTAGATGCTTCATTAAGTTGAGACAGATGTTGCAGTTGAAACGAGTGTGAAAACACAAACTAAATGCTTGTATTGTTCCATGTCTGCCAGATGTATAGTTCAGCGACTGTTTGCTCACACATTTGCCACAGATGCAGTATTCGTTGTGCGGAGAAAAACCGTGAATACACCGTTCAAGTGTTAGGTTTCTGGCATTTTAGAGTCCCCAAGGGTAAAAAAAAAAAAAGACCCACCAGTCCTTAACTCCCAATCCTTAGAAAAGCTGGCCCTCAAATCGTACTCTTTGTTTCATTTCAAACCCCTGGTGTGCTGAAGTACAGCTACAACAGCCAAAACAAATCAGTCCTAATGCCGCTCCACATACATCCAAAGTGTCAGCTTTCTGTAATCAATTTTTAAAACAAACAGTGTTTGAAATTGGTTTGTTAACAGGATGTCGTCGCACAAATTTGAACAGTTTTTGGTGATCGCAGATCGTGCCGTGGACTGCTCTTTGTTCTTCTGGGCTTCATGGCTGCTTAGCATGGTGGCAGGAATGGGAACAGCTGAGAACAATATGGGCGAGTCTTTCATCAGACATCTGTCATCTCATCTTCCATCTCATCCCCCTCTGTTTCACCTTCTGCCTCGCCTTCTTCTTCCTCTTCCTCCTCAGATGTCACATCCAGCTCATCCATCTGGGAGACGCACTTTGCACACGAGCAAACAAACAGGTAGTTCTCCCTGGGAAGAGAAATGTTGCACCGGTCACATTGTTGCACCTTTTAAAAAAGAGCTGAATTAATTAGAAGCACTCTGCACTCTGCTGCTGAAGATAAACTGATGTTTCCCCATGTCAGATGTGAACAAAAGAGGCTGCTTAACAATTTTAAACCTGTAGTGCAATTAATACCTTCCTAAGAGTTCACACCACCAGGTTGGTGTGAAGCTGCACCTGTGACACTCCGGATGCACTAAAAAAAAGTTTGGATGTCTTGTCAAACAAACTTCCCTCCAACTCTCGACCCAGTGGGGTGTAATTCAAAGACAGACTGACAAAACACTAATCAATGATGAGCGTAAGCACCGGAGTAGCCATCACACCCTGTAGATTATCTGCCTCAAGACTGCCCATTATTGCCTGGAAGGCTTTTTGTATTGATCCAAATGGAATTCATAACACCCCCCCCTTCAACTGAATGATCCAAGGGATTACAGATGTTTACCTCAGAATTTTGTGTCTGCTATGCCGGCTTCGGTCCCGCTGACAGCAGTCCAAATAACTGATGCAGATCTCCTGAAAATTGAAGAGAAAAACACACTTGAACTGGCCGATAAACCCCAACATCAATAACATGAAGTTACTGAGCTCTAACAGTTTCAATTTAGTCCCACAAACAGATGAGTGTTGCTATTTTTCAGATGGCAGAAAGATTTTTTTGGGTCTTTGTTCTGTAACGCAGGAAGTTGCTCCGTCCCTCCATCTCTCCGCTGGTGAAATGTTGTACAAAGCCCTGCTGTCTTTGCCAGCATTCAAAGGAGAGCTCTGCTGTGAAAGTAGCACGGCTGCTGTGACATTACTGTGCCGCGCAGATGCAAGGCTTCTCAATCTTTCTGACAGCTTGACAAACCCACTCCAATCCTGAAAGTCTCAGCCTTCTAATACCGTCTGACAAGGGAGCACACAAAGCTAGAGAGGGATGTTCTGTCCTGTCTATCCCGGGCCAAAATTTATCACTCCAAACCCAGACGTGTCAGCTGACCTCTCCTGGGTTGATGTCACTAAGGGCACTGAGGTGAAGCAGGAAATTGTTGTCGGGGAAGGACGCCTCTGCGTTGGGTATGCAGCTGTGGTTACCTACAGGGGTCAAACACAGCACATGGCAGAAGAAAGGGGTCAGACGACGGCCTTTTGACCACAGTAACAGTGTGTTTGAACTGAAGCAGCATTGCTCACGACAGAGACGTCATCTGCACTCACAGGAGCTCTGAAGCAGAAAAAGTCCGGAGCCCTCACAGTTTAGGAAGTCTCCCGTTTCTGCAGAGGAGACGACACAGATTATGCACATTTCTGACCTTTGCTGGGATCTGCACACAGGTTACATCATTATCACAGCAGCGGTTGGTGAAAATTGTGACACAGAAAATTACAATACGACTGTTGCAAATCTTCTCAGCTGAGACAATAAAAATAATTTACTCCAAAATAAACTGCAAGACTGAGATAAAACTGTGACCTTTTTCTATGTCCTTGTACAGCTGGTCAATGAATGAGTCCAAATGCTCCCTCTGGTGGGCAGGAAGCTCAAGTGCATCACAGGCGTGAACCCACTGACTCAAAGAGCTGAATACCAATAGAGCACAAAGAGAGAGCAGTTTGAACCAAAATGAAATCCAGAGTGTTGATGGTAGAGGTGATGAAGGAGCGAGTCGTACCTGGTGCCGATGCCTTGTCCGTTGGTTCCCACCAAGGCGAACAGAGAGCGGAAACCCTCAGGAACAAACCACTGCAACACAAGTGCACCTTTACTGATCCATGTGCACAGACTGTCAATTTAATCTGAACCTTTTCCATTGATGACAGTGTTTGAGGTCAGCTACAGCATCACTCGGCTGGTAGGAGCTGCACAAGTTCATTTTCCTGTCAGTAAAACAACAACTGGTACACTTTCCTTCAATGGGGATAACTTCAATTTAAACTAAATATAATCAGCAGAGAATTATTTTACAACAACTCATAATCAAGTGAGTGTTTAGATAATTTTTTTGAAGCAAGAATACAAAATATTCTTTGGTCTTCGCTCCTCACATGTGAGGATTTGCTGTTTTTTTATGATTTACCATCGTTGTAAAGTGAGTGTTGGATGATTAATTCGACAAAACAAGGCCTTCGACTTCAAAAAGCACAATCCTAAAATCAAGAGGAAAAAAATCATTCAAATTTAATCAAATGTCTTGTTTTGTCCTCAGATTTTCTGTTTGCAACGGTAGGAAAACAAAACAAAAGTAAATCCTCGCATTTCAAGGAGGGAAGATGAAAGAATATTTTGCTTCAAAAATTATCTCAATAATTACTTGACTATCAATTGTTGCTAATTAATTCTCTGCCGATTATTGCAGATTAAGTCTCTTTTGGATTTAGGCTGTCAAACAAAAGAAATTATCTTGGGCTCTGGGAATTTGTGAGGGGCATTTTTATCTAATTTCTAATTCTTGTCAAATTAAATGATAATGAATACAATCATTAGCCTCCATCCTACTTATCATAATATAAAACAGTGTTGTGCGACTGGCGGCCTCGTGACACATGAATTGATTAACTGTTTTTCAAGCTCAGACTCTGGGCAGAAAAACACCGTCTGCTTGACACAACTAACATTTCAGGTAGACTGACATTTACGCAAAAGTGAGTTAATGGGTAGGACAACATTTAGGAGGCAGACAAAGGCCAAATAGCATCAGAACTGTCAGCTAAAAGTTTCCCTTGGAGTCCTGAGCAACAACCTTTTTTGGATTAGTTTTGTCAGCTGTGACACAATTGGCAAAAAAAAAAAAAAAATGAGTTGAATGGATGAAAAATACTGGATCAAAAACATGAAGAAACACTGAGCGGTTACATTTGAGACGCACTTACCCGACTGAGATTGTCGTCATAAAGTGCTGCAGTGAAAAGGCTGTGTAACAAGGCCAACTGCCCCTGAAAAAGTAATGTGAAATAAATAAATATTTCCATTTGACATCACAGAAAATATACATCACAAGCATAGGTGGCCACAGTGGGAATTGAAGCTTTCTCAGGGGAGAGTAACACTGGCGATGCTCTGCTTACTGAACTGTGAAGACCATGAGAGCATGAGTTTGTCTTTGAACTGGCAGACTTTATACATTTTGCACCTCAACAACTTCACATCTCCAGCAGAAACAACATGAAGGTTACTCACTCTGAACTTCTCTCCCAGGAGCTTATGGGCGATCTCCTCCTCCTCATTCGCCGCCCGGCTGCAGAAGTGAGAAAACAGCTTCTGCCAGTGTGCTTTATCTTTGGCCTGGACAACATTAATGGACACTGTGTCAGTCATTACAGCACTGTTGCATCTTTGTTTTACATGCTATATGTTTAAAATGCTTATTGTGAAGGATAATACTTAAAAATCCACCATATCACAGGAAGTTAATATATTTTACAGCATGAATCCAGGTTTTCAGAAACTATATTATATACTAGAAAGTACCCAGTGAGCACAAACCTCCAATAAGACATAATACAACTGTACTGATGCTACACACTGAACACTGCTGCCCTCTTGTGGTGAAATAGCAGCAATATCCTGCTAAACAATTGGCCTATTTTGGGGTTTTTTCCAGACAGGATCCTATCCTCTTATCGTGCCCAAATTGTAATCATTCATTCCTTGGAATAAAAAATAAATACAAAATCATTGAGATCTGTTTAGAAGTTTTCCATAATTTTTCAAACAAACAAATGAACACAGATAAAAACTTAATAGGTCCAAATTTGGATATTAAATATTAGTCAGGAGAAAAACAAAACTTTCCCTTCTGTGACTTTTTAGAAATTATTTTAAGACGCCACTTTCCATCAGGGCAGAGTTAATTTCAAGCTAGATTTAACACCATGAAGTTTGATAAAAAAAAAAAAAAAAAACACTACAAATTAATCTAATCTAATTACATGCAGCCTGTTACAGCAAAGGGTGTCTGTATTGTGTTTCTGATCCTTTCCAGTTTTATTTGCTTGGATACCTGATGAGCACACACAGCAGGATATTTCCTACTAAATAAATTCAACAGTAATCTGAGACTCACCTGTTTGACCACAGCTACCATTCTGGCCATTAACATGATGCTGGAGGTCTCTGGTGGGTAATGCATACTCCTGAAAGAAAACAAAACATCGTCAGCAAGGTGAATGCAAAATTTAAATAAAACGATACCTATTAAATTCTCTCTCTCACCTCCATGCATCTTTGAGCTTGTTGATGGGGTGGTCCGGATCTTCCTGGGAGGGGCCCAGACACAGAGCCCGGTGGTACTGGTCTGCTGCAGCTTGTCGACACTCGCTGCTGCAGTACATCACCTGGGGAGATGAGATGAACTAAAATCATTAAACACTAAAAATGCACAAATTAATTCAACATAAAATGTGTAAATCATTTCAAGTGGCGCCACACAGCACAGCTCCTTGGAAACTGCAGGTGTGCATCGCCTAGCAACACAGCAATCAGGAAATTTACCACATGGTTTATTATCCCTTCAATCTGCCTGACTGAACAAAAAATAAGCACAAACTCCATGAAAAATATTTATCATCATGCACACATGGCTCAGACTGTGCTTTTCCAAGTTTTCAATGACTCCAGGAACGAATTCAACACATAACTCTTGTTATTTTAATCCCGTCTGCTACACAAAGTTTTTTCTGGACAAATAGGAAAGTCTAAAAGTGCTATAACTTTCCTGACAAGAGAAATTTACTGGAGCGATTTCTCACATTATCAAAGAACATAAAGCATTTGTGGAACGTCGTCATCCATCGTGAGAAGTGGAGCTGATAAATCTGCAAACAGTGCAGGTTGTAATGAGAGAGGAATGAGCTGTGGAAGTGCAGCTGTGTAGCTTCAGGAAAGCCAAAGCAGGAACCCATGAAATTATGTGCAACTCACTTTGGTTCAAACTCACTCTCAGCTTTATCTGTATGTATACATAATAAGTGAGAAACCACAACTGTCTTCACTGTTCTCTTTGTTTCATATATAAAAAAAAAAGTGGGCTCATTGATCCACTGTATCGGCACTGGCTACTAAATATTGATCAGCTGCTCATGTTGAGCAACATTAATACAGTCGAAGCTCCTCCATGACGTCTGCTAGATCAAAACCAGGTAGTTTCTGGTCTGAAGCTGAGTGTAACTGACAGTTAAAACAACTGAGGTTCATAATATCTAAGGTGAAGGATGCATGATGTTAAAGTGTTCAACACCTTTTTATCTCAGTCTAACTTCACTAATGCACAGAAACATGCAAGAGAAAGCACACTTCCCTCCACTGGCTCCCTGTGTATTTTAGCATTGATGTCATGGTTTAATTATTCACCTACAAATTATTAAATGGACGAGCTCCAACTGATCTCTCCCAACTTTTTACAACCACTGGCCAGTTGTTTCTGGTTGTCCTAAGATCAAGGTTGAAGCACAGAGGACCTGAGGAAAGAGCATGTTATTCTGTTATTATATTAATACTTAACACAGGCCTCCTCTCTATACTCAGAATCAGTTATAAATTAGATGATGGTTCCTTCAGTACCTATGATTGTACTCAAATGCTCTACCACATGAACTGGTGAACAGTATTTTCTTTTAAAGACAAACTAAAACGCACCTATTTTCACAATGTTTGTCTAAAGTCTGTGTTTCTTTAAAAATCTGTATATTTGTTGTGTTGTTTTTCTCTCCTTTTTTAAACCATAATTATAACTACAATTGTGATAATAACCCGTTATTTTCATGTTCTACATATTTTTAAATGCAAAATACTTTGTCTCATATGGTATTTTATGTTTTATCATGCACTGTAATAATGTAGTCTATGTAGTACAATAATGTAGCTTTCTTTTGAAGCACACTGAGAACATGCTGTTGATGAGATGTGCGATATAAATGAACTTGCCTCTTGTTTTTGATAAGTTTTTTTCACTTTCATTATTTCATTCACCTTTAAAATAGTTGTTTTTTTGCTTTTGTCATTTGGTTTTATGTTTGTTTTTTTCCCAGTTTTATTGTTTTGTTTGTTGCATGTACTTAATGAATGAATTTACATTGGTCTGACAATTTTTCCTGACAATTTTCTTCTTGTAAGGAGAAAATGAATGTAAGAAAGTAAGATGCACAGTAAGTAAGTAATAAATAAATAAATAAATAAATACATACATACATTTTACTTCCAACATCAGTCAAACTGTGACTGACTTCCTGATCAGACCTACCTGGCACTGAGGGCAGGCCTGGTGCAGCTCAGGTCGAACACGGCAGAGCTCAGGATGAGGAAGGCTGAGTCCGGGGATGCCGCTGAGTCTCCTGGCATTCTCCTCTGCAGTCTCCAGAGCACGTAAGCAGTACTCACACGCTGTGAACAAGGTGACACAACAGATCACATGAGGAGAGGTGAAAGATTCAAAAAAAAGTTTCATTCTGGATACTTTGACTGCAACACTGACGTATCCAGTACCAGCCAACATGTGGCACTTTGGTGACATCTCACCTTTATATTTATACAAAGCATTCCACAGGAACTGGGATGAGACGAGAGGCCGCTCGATGAAAATGGCATCTCCCTTCTTGATGCTCCGTTTGGCAAAAAGACCTTTGCCCTGAAACACAAATAACAAACTGTTACAGCTGAACTCAGTCACAGGAGGATTCTTTTAAATCCAACTACAGCAGAATTACCAAAGCGGTTTGTTGACTGTGGGACAGAAAGGAAAAGGGAAGCTTAAAATCTCTGCACTGTCAAAGTAAAAGCTCATTACACATAGAAATTTACTAAGAAATAAGATAAGAATCACATAGAGCTGAAACAATTGATCCAGTCACATGACAGAAAATTAATTTCAAGTCAAAGTCTCATTTATTGTCAATAGTGTGGAGGAAACTGAACTGAATACAATCAGCAAAACAATGTGGAGGACAACCTGAGAGTTTGAGTCCAGATGTAAAATGACCAAAGACACACAGACGAGATGCAAAACCACCACAAACAGACACAAAGTGACCACAAAGAAATACAAAGCAAATCAAAAAGAAGGTAAATAACCAAATGGTGAGCAAACACACCACAACGTGACAAAGTCAAGTTGGGCAAAGCAAAACAACTGGAAATACATTGAGGTGAAAACAGGGAGGAGAGAAAATTATGCAAAATATCTGCAAGATGCACTGTTGGAGACACCTCTGAATACCACACTGTGTGGTGTGGTCTGTGGTTCTAGCTGGGGCCTTTTACATGCAAGTGTCCCGGGGCCAGATGTTTGTGAATCTGTCCATGCTTATAATACATTTAATAAACTAACATCATCATTATCACGTAAACTCAAAGCAATAGTGTGCATGTCATGTGTTTTTCCATTAAAACAAAACTAAATATTGTTTGAAAACGTCAAGTGATGAAGGGAAATAAGAGCCTCTGGTAACTGGCTGTGAAGTGTGACTCACATAAATTTACATTTGTCTTTAATTAGTTTGACATCTTAAGAAAGTCGCTTCAAAAGAGGATGTGTCTCCTTCGAGAAGGAGAATAAACCACATTTATAATCAGCTTTGGTTCTGTTGGAATCAGATTTAAAACTTTAAAGATGGTGAACCTGCTGTGTCCTAAAACGTGATCACTTTGGAGTTTCACCGCAGATAAATCAGAAAATCAGGTGTGGCTGATCCATCAGTGCCATGCAGCGGTGCGTTAATCCGACGTGCGCCTCACAACACGCAGCGTCACAGCGACATTCAGCCTCAGATTTATCTAAATCCCTTTAATCTGACAAAGCCCGATCAATCTCACCTTGATATTGTCAATAAATTTCACTTCCACGCTGCTGGTAACTTTGCCGGGGTCCACGCAGAAGGAAAACATGTCATCCACGGGAGCCGCCATGTTTGAGACGACCTTTCACCTTTATCCTCCGACTCTGACGTTTTATGTGTGAGACGGGCGGCAGCGCCCTCTGGTGGTGGACAAAGGCAACTACTGCGGGAGCTCACAACTGCAAGATGTTATACTGCAGGTAAAAAAAAAAAGAACAATAATATTGTCTCATGTAGATAAATGCAAGGAAAGCTTGTTTGTGCAGCACCATTCATGTATAAAGCAATTCAATGGGCTTCCCTGAAGTACAGATTAAAGAATAAGACAAGTTCCATGAAGTCCTATTCTACTTTATCTTATCTTATGTTTAAAAGAACAATAAACACAGATTTATTTTGAATGTTTCATATCATGTACCTGTGTGGAAAGAGGAACCTGAGACTGCCTTGTTCAAAGACAACATACCTGGGAATAAGGGTGAAGCTGGATTTATTTATTTTTAATTTTATATTTTGCCCATGTAACCACATGCAATGACATAACAAATGACACACAGCAAAATCACCACAAATACAATCACAATATGACATTAAAGGGACACAATCCAACCGTTCGAGACACAAAACGATAGCAAAACGCCAACAAAGAGACATAAAAGAAGGCTGAGACAATAAACACACAAAAAACATAACAAAAGACAATTTAAACAAGTTATTAATTTAATTTATTGGATAACTGCAGTGAAGAATAACATTTGAAGTCCCGATTTAAATGAGAAATTGTTCCACATGTGGGCACCAAAGAAACTGAGCTAAAATAAAACTGTGATAAAGAAAACAAAAAACGTATAAAATGCAATCACACCTACCAGCTTTATCTTTAACATAATGAAATTTTCAATATATTTAATGGACAATTTATATAATAGATAGATAGATAGATAGATAGATAGATAGATAGATAGATAGACTGATAGATAGATAGAAAAATTAAAAACTGAGAATACAATGCTAAAGATGAAATAGTCATGATAAGGAAAAACATCTTCTAGCAACACCAAGCAACTGAAGCAAAAAGCACAAACACTTTCATACAGTATTTAGAGTGTTTATTGTATATTTTAAAATAATATAGATCGATGTTTTACATTGTTTGACTTGCAAACATTTAATAAACTTGTATTATCAGTAGAAGTATTATACAAAGAATTAAAAATGTAATCAGTTGTATAATATATATTAATATTTGTTATAGGTTTGTTTAAAATATTGTACAAAAGAAGTCATTTATTAAGAATACAACAGTGGTTTAACAACAGTCAGTAGTGGAGTAAAATGTCCTTCATTCAGGAAGGAAGGTTAAGTATTTCACATTGTGGAGGCTGAAGGATCAGCTGTCTGTTTAAAAAGTGTATAAATACATTGTGTATACTGTCCAGGTAGAAATCTACAGTACAGCAGCTTCACATTGTTGTATTGTTCCATAGTGGTTGTTTCTCTCATCAGCAGGTTTCAGTCCTGCAGCCTGGCCACAGTTTATCCACCAACCACCTTCATTCACAGTAATCCAACAGGCTGCAGTTCATATTAGTACCAGTGTGTATGTACTGCACCTCAGAACACATCACGTGTTCTCTCCTGTTCGTCCACCAGAGGGCGTCAAACAGCTGATTTTTAAATAGTCTTCTATCATAAAGAATCCTGATGAAAACACGTTTCAGGAGTGACGTTGGTCCAAATATTGTCATCAATAAAAAATCTAAAGCACTGATCATTGATTATTAAACAGATCCAAACTCGTCTAAACTAAAAAGCTCCAGAGGTATATTGTTGACAAACTGAGGGTGCAGGTAACATTACTTTACAGAAAGCATGTTTTTAAACTGAGCTATTTTGAGCTGGCATTGCTGACATTGCTTCATCAGCCACCGATTGAGGAAATATTGAGCTAAGTAACTGCTGATCTAACCTGTAGACAGGCTCCTGATTAGCACCACCACCACTTCAGCCTGTTGACTAACCAACCACCTTCTCTTGTATCTGACTCATCAAAACAGGAAGTGCAACTGTTCCCTATGACAGTGCTGCAAGGGCATACAGAGAAAAATAAAACAACTAAAATCTATATTTTTTGTATCAAAACAGATCACATGACTACTCGGATATGAATAGTTTGCTCACTGTGATAAACCCACAGAGAGCTCTCACTCGACTCTGCAGCTCCCCTCAGTGCTACAAAGCTTTCTCACCTCTTTCACCTCGCTGTTTTTCAGCCTCCAAGCTTTACTCTTTGATTCACTCTGAGCTGTTTCCAGCTCAGACGAACTCGCTGTACACAACCTGCACTACCCCAACTGGCACACAGACAAAATTAGCAGCTGCAGAAGAAGCAGATATTTATCTCCCAAATGGTAGCGGGGAGTAAAAACAGACCAAATGTTCATTAAGTAGCAAAAACACAACACCAGTTGAATAACAAATTCTGTTTACATGTGGTTTTAAAATGCATCTTGGGTGATTGGATCACAATGAGACAGCCATCTTTGTTTACACCTTCAAACCGTCTTGCTGACCACTTGTGTTTGGATGTTTCTACGGTAACGTCGGGAACAGCCAGACGGGCCCACACAGAGGTTTTATGTCACTCACCACCAGATTTAAAAAGAGAGGAGAAGGCAAAATCATTCAAGAACTATTGTACATGTATGGGCTGTTCCCACTGTTGTGGGGTCCTGCTTTGTTGATGAACTTTCTGTTACGTCCACATTAGCGTTTACACTACAAAAGACATGAGGTCAAATGTGTCCTAGACCACCTCCACGTGCAGTTTGAGTGATAAGATCTCTATGCATCACGGTGGTCGTTTACACTTGTATTCACCACTGTTCACTTGTGATCTGATCACCGGAGATGCATCTTAAAATCAAGTGTAAACAGGGTTACAATTCTTCCACATGAAACGGTGACACTGTGATACATAGTGTTGTGTTTACAGCTTGTTACCAACACCCTCAAGTGGACAAAAATGAAGTCAGAACTATACCTGTGTGAACCTCAAAGTAGCATGTGCATGGGGAACACTGTACTGTATATTAAATAATCAATTAATGTGAAAAACTGATGTTACAGGAAATAAATCATCATTTTTCTATATACACGATTCTTAAAAACAAACCTTCAGTTTCAAACTTTGAGGAAACTACGACTTGATAACTGCTCGTCTCTTGAGAACAGCAGGTTTAAAAAGAGTTAGTTACATGTGTTTCTACAGTGATAACAATGCAGCAGATAGTTCTTGAACACCCACTGTGGGTTCTCCCCGACAGCTCGCTTGCATCCCCACTCGCTGTCCTCTCCTCTCCCGCGCCACTCCCTCCATCATAAACCCTTATTGTAGGTCACCACCTTGCAATCTGTTGCCATGGCGATCTCTGGCTCAAGGCAAGACACCTCGATCTGCCAAATATAAAACAAACAAACAAACAAAACAAACACATAAATAAATAAAACTGAAGATAAGGATTTAGCTCGACACGAGACATCTGGACGAAGAGATGTGGGCCACAGTGCTGCATGTCAAGTGGTGTATATGTAATTTGATTTCCATCACAGCTGCTCCCGGAAACCATCTGGCCTCCTCTAGCAGCGTCTACATACTGTACCTGAGACATCTGGGGGAACAGGCTGATGGCCACGGGCAGCGAGAGGCCGAAGGTAACCAGGCACACCACACTGTGGATGGGCAGCAACAATCTGCGGTTGCTCTGCAGGAAACGCAGTCTACACGAATCAGACGGAGATAAAAAAAAAGGAAACGTGAGCTCGCTGTGTGGATCGATCCCAAATGACTACTGCACAAGTTATTTTTGGATCTGGAGAAAAACATCATGTGGAGATTTAAGGAGAGCTGCAACTGTTTGGTGGAAGATTGTGAAGCCGCAGATACACAGATTGTGTTTTTAATTTTACAAGTCTTTGTTATTGCAGCTCCTCTCCCTGAAGTGACCTAATACTGAACGCATCTATACTCAGCACTTTAGGGCACAACATATGTTGGCTTTGGCTCAGTACATGCACAAATATTTGCAGTGTATTTTTAGATCAGACTCAAGCAGAAAATGTTGCTTTATGAAGACAAAGAGCAGCAACTGAAGCTGAAGGATGAGTGTGAGAGAAAAGCAGGAACATGTTACACTGTCAATTTAATGATATTTACAAAGATTTCCTTGGACAATTTAAACTTATATGATGTCAGGTTAATCATGGGTGGCTAAATGAGGTTTCAGCTGTTTTTACTTCAATCATGGTTTATTTAGCTGCTGGGGCATTTATACAGAACAATAAAACTAAAATATCAAGATGTCTGATCATCAAAATATATGTTATTAGTTACAGAAAATCAGCCGAAAAGATGAGAAAACTTGTCATTTCTGCGACATTATGAATTTCATATTGTAAAATCAAATCCACAAACATCAGATTCTGGTCTTCACTCAGTTTTGCTCAAATGTATAGTTGGTCTGCTTTGCACATTTTTAACTTTTCAATATGTTCAAATGTTTGAATCAAGTACATCACTGCTTCACAGCACAGTGATTAGGACCTGCAGACATTAATCTGAAGGGTCATAGAAACCAGAAAAGTTTTATTTATGCTGCACACAATGATGCTTATTTTAGTTTCTCAATGACTTTCTGCTTCTTATGAATTCATGAATAACTTACTTCTTCAGCCCTAAAATAAAACATGAATTAAATGAATAATGAGGTCATGCTCATTTAAAGAGGTCACATTATTATTAAGTGCAGGTAGTTTTTTAAAACCATAATCTAATAATGCACCATAATCATTTTATATAACAAAAACACTTTTTTAACTTAATATTTATTTATTTATTTTTGGCTAAAACAATTAACCAATAAACTGCCTACTCTGCTTATTTTTAATCCCATCTTAAGTTTTTGTTTTATGGTGTTGATGCTTTTTTGTCTTTACTGTTTTTCCTGCTTTTATTGAACAGCCTCCCATTGGGAATATAACAAATGTTTCCATTCCTACAAAATAAAAGACAAAAAGTTATCATCAAATATCATTTTTAAATTATTTCTTTCATTGATGATTAAATATTTATGAGTTTTGAAATATATCACACTGGGCTCTGGGAACTTGTAATGAGTCATTTTTACTACATGCTTTACTAAACCAAATAGCTGGTATATTATTTTTGGACAATAACATAAAAATGCAGCACTGGTGATTTAAAAACAAATCTCAACAACGTATACATGAGCACAGACCTCTCGAGGTAGGACATGATGATGGGGGGCAGGACGAAGATTGGCATCGGGAGGACCACACGTGTGAAGGCAGTCTCCATGATTGCCTGGGGATAAAGAGGAGAACATTGTGCACTCGCCTCATTTCAAATACTGCAATGAGTTGGATTTAATTTTCCCTTTCATGACATCAGATGTGTGCTGAGTGAAATGAGATATTTTCCCATCATGAGCCACCATCGCATTTTGAAATTCACTGGAATAAACAGCAAGGGTATAAATGTATTCAGTGAATTGACAACTGTGCTGAGCAGGCAAATAAAAATCCCCTCACATGTCTTGCAGCGATTTTTGAGGATCCCACCACGTTCCCGTTGTCGTCAAGCACGTCGATACCTTCAGACAGCTCGTTGTGTCTCATCAGGCCCACGTTACAGATGTTTGCACTCGCTGAGGAGCAACACACCAAGACATTTTTGAAACATTTTAATGAGACGTGGTAAAAAAAGGACTAGAAGAAGAACTCCTTCAGAAATGGACAAACAGAACTAAAAGAAATAGATTTTTAACATGGTCATCTAAAAGAAAAACATGCTGCAGGTTTTGTGTGCAGTTAATTGCTAAAAAAAAAAAACCCACTAAAAAACAAATAACACACATGAATGCAATTAATGTGTTCTGAAATTCAAGCTTGAAATGCATAATTGTATATTCAGATAAATAAGCTACTGTGGCTCCATCCAGCAGGGGGCCACATGATGACCAACCCCATTATAACACAGGGTCCTTTGAAAACCCACCTACAGCTGGGAAGGGGACAAATCTCTGTATGATCATCCTGGTGGCCGGGCTCAGCTTGTTGGCCTTCTGAATCAGTACATTGAGTCCCACCTAGAAAATACAAATACACTTCAAAATACAAGATACATACACTTTAGATGAGATGGAAATTGCATTTAAAGTGATCAACTATGAGGAAAACACCCTTTGCAATACAGTACAACAGGTCTTTGTCACAGTTTCTTCTACTTATCACACTTGTTTTTTGTAAGTATAATGTTTACACATGTTTAGTTCTTTCTTTCTTAGTATTGTGGTATCCTAAGTATTCTACTTTAGAGTATTTCAGTGCAGTGGAGTACATTGTTGATAGATAGATCATCATCATCCTCCTCCTCTCCATAGTGCATAGTCTGTTTCTCTATCTAAACAGTTTTACCTGTGTTGAACAATAAACACACTCACAGCAAGAGAGACAGCACTTGTCACCGCTCCTACGTAGCCTTGAAGAAACTTTGATGTTGGCGTCGGCTAAAGAGGGACAACATAAATGTGATGCTGCAACTTTATACAAAGGTCTGCTGTCATGCAGCAATAACTTCTATTGTTATATTTTCTATTTAAGATTTTTTTTATTCATAGAAAAAAGGCTGGAAGCAGAAAAACATTGAGCATGATTACCTACTGTTGGGACAAACAACTTCTGCTTTTTTAAAGCTATGAATAGCAACAAAGAGCAGTTTGTACCTTCGTGGCATTACGGTTCGCATAGTTCACACAGGCGTTGTGGCTCTGGTTCAACCACTGAAGGAAAAACAAACAAAGGAAATTAAGGAAGAATGAGGATGAAAGCATGAATATGGAATAGATAGATAGATAGATAGATAGATAGATAGATAGATAGATAGATAGATAGATAGATAGATAGATAGATAGATAGATAGATATGTAGATAGATAGATAGATAGATAGATAGATAGATAGATAGATAGATAGATAGATAGATAGATAGATATTTTATGATATCCATATTCCAGTGTGGTACAGCGTTGCAGATACACAGTAAAAGTGCACTTACCTGATGTGTAAAATGAACAATAAATGCAATGATTTACAATATGCCTGTTATTTACAGTACCTGCCATATAATGGTAGACACCACAGTCTGATTTGGGAGAAGAAGGCCAATGACCTAAGATGAAACCAGGGAATAGGAGCTTATTTTTGCACAAAATAAGTTCATTCAAGTCTCATTTCATCTGTCCCCAAAACATGACTATGTTCATGGATATCTGCACATCCAAGTAAAGTTCTGTGAAAGGTGATTTCAAATGTATGGCGTTCATCATGGGACTTACAATCGGTGTTCCGAATGGGACATAACCTGCACAGTGAAAACATGGTTGTTTTTTCAGAGTAAAAAACGATGACTACATGGACCAAAGTTGAACAAATTCAGCAAAGATCTTCATCTGAGGTCGTACCTGACATTCGAAATGGCATGAAGATCTTCTCTCCTGTGTCAGGATGAATGATGGCCTGCGTGCAGAGAGCATGAAAGCTTCCTCATGCTGCCAGCAGCCCTGAGGCTTCAATGTATGAAGGTGCAGTTAGCCTGGGCCAGCTGACCACTGAGGGGGTCACTTACCTGTTTGATCTTCTGGGCCTCCCACAGCTGCAGAGGTGAGCAATGCAGTAAGAAAAACAAAATAACTCGAATTATTTATCAGCTGTGCACTTTTGAGGCTGCATTACATTTAATATCAGACATGTTTAAACTTTTAGATAGATGTGATGATAATAGACTCCACATTATCCTGCAGCACACTGTATTTCATCTGTGTCCCTCACCTGAACATCAGACACTCCAGGTGGAAGTGTGCCATGTTTATAGTCATCCAGGAGTTTAATGCAGTCTTTTAAACGTTTCTACAAAGGAAGAAAAAAAATTGGCATGAGACTAAAATAACATGTTGGCAGGATGGTCAAATTTAAAACTTTTCTATACTTCTATACAACACTTTTATACCTTACTTCAACAAATAAAAATATACTTATCTGGTCTTTAAACTTACTGAAAAATACTAAAAATCATCTCAAAATGTTCTGTCATTTGACTTTTTTTTATGACAAAGAAATTTCACAGTTACTTAACGATGAGAATAAACATTAAACAAATGTTTTATTTCTGTCATTCTGTCCTAACACTGAGATGCAGACATATTTTAGTTGATATCAAAATAGGTTTGTTGTCTTACCCGACACAGCTTTTGTCAGCTTGTGTAAATATGTGTATGAGTACCACAAAGTCCACAGTACAAAGTGTAAACTCTGTGAAACATTTGCTACATATATCTGAAGGTATCAGAAAACACTGCAGGAGCTTTACCTCTGACACAAACAGGGTGCTGGGATCGATGATGTCCACAAAGTGTCTCAGTCGACCGAGGAATGAACCCTGAGGAAGACAGTGAACGAATCTTAATTAAAGCTTAATGAAGGTAAATACATAGTTATTTACCTGATCTCACTTTGTTTATCTTCACGCTCAAAACAGCAGCTCTCTTTCCTGTTGCTGATTAACGTACATCAGTTAATATTACACACTATAAATACTAACTTTCTCTCAGAGAGCACAAACCTAATCCAGCTGCACTGATGCTACAGACTGAACTCTGTTGCCCTCTTGTGGTGAAATAGCAACACTTCAAACATTCACCCATTGTAAGAGTTGGAGATTTTGAGATTTATTTTTTTCCTAACACAAGATCTCATCCTCTGATCTTGCCCACAATGTAATCATTTGTTCCCTGGGTACTACCCTGTCTCTCAAAACACAACGACTGAGATCTGTTCAGGAGGTTTTTTCGATATTGTTGCTAATACACAAACAAGAAAAAAATCCATTAAATCCTTGGTGGAGGTAATTACACAACCAGTTTATCTGTTTCAGGAAGTGACTGTAGCTCCATATCCACTGCACAGACATGAGAGTTGTTTCAACCTTGTCCTCTAACTCTAAAGTGAATAAGTGTGTTTGCCAAAATGACTGAACAAAACAAAGACTAAAAGCTCTGGAGCTCATTAGTAAAAGCAGTATTTGTTCTTCAATGTATGTTTCTCCTTGATGTGTTACTGAAAAATAAATGTACTAGAATACAAGGGAAACTGAAGTCTTTGGTGGTGAGTGAAACATCCAAACTAAACACAACCAGTTACTGAAAGTGTAAAATATGTTTGAGAAAGTATCTGCACATTGGAAGATTAGGACATAAAAGTAAAATATGTTTTTTAAAGATGAACATGTGGGAAAAATGTACTAACAATCGGACTAAGTTTGCATTTATCAAACAACGTTGTTCCAAGTGAGGCTTAAATCTGCTGGTCAAGCCCTGTTTTCTGTTCCCCTCACTGTCTGCATCTGAATGCCAATTGCTAAGTGTGTGTGCCAACAGTCTGAAAGGGCCCGAAAGCAGTTTCATGCCAAGACTCTCTTTGGCAAACCAGATGGGTGAAAACATGGCAGCTTCAATCAGATTCCCTCGGAGACGTTTATCAGTTATGAAGGACGGGAGACACAGCAGAGAGACAGTGGAGCAGACAAGTCTCTATTTTAATTATCTTTCCAGCACTAGGTCCTAATTGAAATGAGTGGAAAACAAGCTTCAGTCCTCACAAACGCTGCAGATCTCTCTGAATGCCTGCTCTGGGTTTTCTGCCACTGCCATTCTTTCATCACATGTCTGCTGCTCTGACAGGCCATATGTGCTGCAGTGCTGTTTTGTAAGAGCGAGGTAGGAGAGAGAGGATCCGTGTGAGGAGCCTGCTTTAATTATGCATGAGTTTCAGCTCCCCGGAGAGTACACAACAAGGCTAGCAGAGACGAAGCGCGGCAGAAAAGCACAGACAAACCAAGCAAGATTTATGCTGATTCAAGGATTGGCCTAATTTTAACTGCTTTGACGCAAGGAGCTGGAATATTTCAGCACCTTGTATCAGCCCAGCCTGAACTGCAGGTTGCTGATGGGAATAAAAAACAGCTTCGTGGAGGTCATACTGACAAGATGTCCTACTCGAAAAACTATATGTAAGGAGCAAATCAATGAAATCAATGAGCTGGCAATGAAGGATCTCCTACTGTGTTCCTCGAGTGACTTTGTGATGGTAATCCCTAAAGAAATAATAATTCACAGGAGACAGATAATAAATCTGCTGTCATTCAGACACTCTGTGAACAATGCAGGATCATGTGGTAATTGGTGTGTTGAATGAATTATGAAACAATGGGTTTCAGACACAGACGTGTAAACAGCCCCGGCCCCGCCTTCATCAGATCAAGACATCCAGACAGAGATAGACTAGTCTATTGTGCTAATTTTCATTCTGTTTTGGGTGTTTGAGGTCATTTTGTGTCTCTTTGTTATTGTTTTGCATCTTTCTACGGTGTTGCAATTTTTCATCCCTTTGTTCCTGTTTTGTCTTCAATCTCTTTATGTATCTTTGTGGTAGTGTTGCATTTTTTTCTGGTTGTTTTACATCTCTCAGTTGCTGTTTTGTCTCATCATAGCAATATTTTTATGCTGTTCTATCTGTTTTCTGTCATATTATTGTAATTTGCAACCATTTTATCTTTGTTGTTGTTTTTTATGTTTAAATCTACATAGTGTCTTGTTGCAGCAATTCTGCATCCCTTTCCACCTGTTTTGTGTCTCTTTGTCATTGTGTTGCATGCCAGTGTTCCCATTTTGTGTTACACTGTGGGAATTTTGCCTCTACACAAATTTTTGTGTATCTTTGTGGTGGTTTTGCTTTTCTCTCAGTAGCTGTTTTGTCTATTTTGTATCCCTTTCCACCTGTTTGTTGTCTCATTGTGGCAATTTGGCATCCATTTGTACCTTATATGTGTCTCTTTGTAGATGTTTTTTCGAGCATTTGTATCAACCTTGTATTGCTGCAATTTTGCATTCATTCATACCGGTTTTGTCTCATTGTGGCAATTTTGCATCCCTTGTCCCTGTTCTTTTGTTTCATTCCAGTAATTTTGCATCCATTTGTACCCATTGTGTGTCCCTGTGGTTGTTTTTTCATGCGCTTGTATCTGCCTAGTGTCTTGTTGCAGCAATTTTGCATCCCTTTGTACCTATTTCATCCCCTTGTGGTAATTTTTTCTTCCCATTTCACCTGTTTTGTGTTTCATTGTTGGAAATTTAGGTTCGGGGTTCGACTCTCGGTTCGGGCCTTTCTGTGTGGAGTTTGCATGTCCTCCCTGTGCATGCATGGGTTTTCTCCGGGTACTCCGGCAACCTCCCACAATCCAAAGACATGCTTGTTAGGTGAATTGACCAAACTAAATTGACTGTAGGTGTGAGTGTGGGTGGGTCTGATAGGCTGGCAACCTGTCCAGGCTGTACCCCGCCGCCTGCCTGATGACAGCTGGGATAGGCTCCAGCAGACCCCTGCGACCCAAGTGTGGAGAAGCAGATATAGAAGATGACTGACTGTTGGAAATTTGCATCTCTTCAAACCTGTTTTAAAACATATTTGTTTCTCTATGTTTGTTTCTTTCTAGTCAACTACTCAACAAGAACCCAGGCAGCATAAAAAGAAGCTCATTCCCAGCAGACCACTCAGTCATTTATCTAAGGGGCAATTCTGTTATAATGCACGTGAGAAAAGTTAAATTATAAGATTTATCATGTTGTAAAGCTTGCATTTTATTATTATTATTATTATTATTATTAATAATGATAATAATAATAATAATAATAATAATAATAATAATA
>OOFC01000963.1:75866-94217 GCA_900323345.1 Pseudochromis fuscus
ATAATTGCACTGATAGCACGTGCCACTTGGACAATAACAGATTAAAAGGTTTAGTGACTCATTTACACATCCTGCATCTGGACTTCAGTCTGTGCATCACCGTCAGGTGAATAATTTCCTGCAGGCTGTTGTTTAATAAGCAGCACAGCAGCATTGGAAATTCAAATGTAACTAGTGTGTCACTTTCTACAGTTAATGCGACACCACGTCCACGTGAAGGTCACATTATCTTTCAGGGCTCACCAATGCAAATTCACTTCTGGACGGAAAATTGATTAATGTGCTTCAGATCAGGACGGATGGTCAATTAATCTACAGCACAGGGGGTACAACAGTCAGTCTGCAGAAAGTAACCAGGGTGGAAAAACTTAAAGGTGTTAAAGTGTGACTCATACAACTTAATGTATAAAATGCTACACACTAAAAGGTACTGGGTTGTTTTTAGGCAGAACGGGGTAAATACTGGACGAACTACATGCTGGGTTTATTTAATCCAGAGAAACGGGCGGTTTTTACCCTTTATCATGTTGTCATTTTCCAGCATTTTGTTGCCTTTACATTCATCTAAATTTAAAAAAACAACCCAGTATTTTTAGGGTGTGCGCACATGGAGGTCAGAAATCTCCAACAGCTGCTATTTTAAAGCCTATAATTAAAAATAAAAAAAGCATTTGTGGTGGATAAACTGACAATAAATGATGGCTGCCTGAAGATTGACGCGCAGGATTTATCTTGGTGTTGGCCGCAGATCTGAACACTGATACAGTGTTTGACGGAGCAGCAGCGAGACAGCGGGTGTGAAATCTGTCAGAGGAGATGATCAACGGCGATAAGACGGATCGTTCCCCACTACTAAAACTGTAATAAAGTCACAACTCATCTAATCGCAGCCAGAAGTTCACAATCGCCTGAAAGTTGTCGCGGGTTTATAAGACACAATAAAGACTCGGGTCGCAAATCAAAGGCAACTTTGGCCACAAAGTGTCAGCATCCAGGGCGCAGCGGCAGCAGGGCGGAGGAGGAGGAGGAGGAGGATGGGGCTGTTTTCCGAGCGAAAGCCCTAAAAACAAACTGTAATTAGCGGATGAGTAACGGAGGATAGACAGCACCTACCTGGTCGTATCGGGGTCTCCCGAGCTGGAAAGCAGGACACGCTGCAGATTCCGCCATGACACCCAACTATTTATTTATTAATGAACTGGATCCTGAACGGATTTTTTCAAGTGCAGCGAACTACATTCAATGTGTAACTAGTGGAGCAATGGTGCCGCTACGTCTGCCGGGATATGTAGTTTTCTCCTTTGCGTTAACACTGGCAAAGTTGAACCGCATGACTACACATCCCAAATAATCGATAAGGTGAAAAAGCTATTGCATAACTGTTCGCATTGATCTTGGGAGAGATAACAGCTGATGCGCCCCAAAGGTGCCACATGGACCCGATTAATCATTGTGTCTGTAAGACAGAGGAGATGTCTGCACGGAGCAATCAGTAAACAACCTGCAGCCATCATATCAGTCACCACACCGGACACTTTCATTACAGTCATCCAGTGGCCAGAGGCTGCTCTAAAACTAACTGTAGTGTAAATGTGCAGCAGTTATTAACCTTTAACCCATGAAAACAATTGATCTCTCTATAAACACCAAGGGAAATAATAAGAGCTCTTGTTTTCTTGTATTCTTTTATCTCCCACGTAAAAAGAGACTGAGCAAGAAAGCACTCAGGGAGCACAGTATCCACCTGTCTTTGATCCACTGATCTCCACCACATTGTGTCAGATTATTATACCATCCTGCATGTGTGTGTAGATATTCAATACAGTCCATTGAGACGTGACAAAGTTGTGGATCTATAAAAGGGATTGTCGATTTTGTTTTTGTTTGGTTTTCATAGCCAGAATTCTCCTATCATCCCGAAAATAAAATCATTTCCCCACTCTGTACTCTGCTTTTACTCATAAATAATTGAGATCTGTTCATAGGTTTTTCAGTAATGTGAAAGACAAAGACGTTTAAAAACAACTTTTAAAAAGGGGTAAGTGAGGAATGAACAGATATATGAACATGATTCAACACTAGTAAAAGTTTCAAGGCACTCAACATAAAACATTGCTTCTCTGAGAGTTGACAAATTTCTGCTTAATGATTCTGTTTACTTTCCACTTTATGCTTGTGTCTCTGCAGTTTTTGCCCCACTAAATTTAACTGATGGATACTACAGATAATGATCTTAAATAAATGATGATGCACTACTCCAGACTTAACTATGAAAAAAGGTTACACTTCCTTTGCTTTTTCTCTCCTCCACTACAAGCAATCAACACACACTGCAATAATTTACCACTGAGGAATCACCCGCTGCTTCATGAGTACGTTTGATTCATCATGTGCATTCAGTTGAAAACATCTCTGTAATTTCACTTTATTGGGACTTTGAATGCAGTAATCTATTTTTACAGAAGGAAATTATCTAAATATTTAATGTATCACTGCTCTTACATCTTTTTTGCTTGGAGGACTTACACATTTTAAAGCTGCTGCACCATGTTCAGCAGCAGATGCAGTTAATTAATGTAAACCAGCATCAACACTACAAGAGAGACAATGAAATGAAGTGACAAAGAGTGCAAGGAAATGTGTCTGTTCATGTGAAGTGTGGAGTCTCAGATGAATACAAGGATGCACAGTAGAGATCCATGCTGGACCGGCAGGTTTCCCATCAACACTGAAGTCAGGAGTGCCCTCTAGTGGCGAGAAAGAAGCACTGCTATGATATAGATTAGTATTCCAACATAAAGGCCTTGGTTCATGTGCACTTTATTTCATTACAGTACAGTACTGCGGTCATGTAAAGCATTGCAAGTAGCTACAGTGGTACTAGAGTGGCATTAGAGAATATATTATCATGACAAAAGTATTTGATAGAAATAACTTATCATACCCTCATTTACTGCATTGTTACTTAGTAAAGTGTTACTATTTCAACAACAACCAAAAAACAGACAACAAAAACTTTACATATATATTAAAACATTCTCATTGTTGTAGCCCGGACAGCATTTATGAAACACAACGTTTAATTAAAAATAATAATAATAATTAAAAAAAAATTTTAAAAGGGAGAGGAGAGAGTGAGAGAAACAAAACGTATGCAAACAATAAGTCTTCATCCTCCTCAGTCTTTTCTGGCATGAATGTGAATGTTGCACTTTTGCTTATCATACAGCGATGTTAATGCAGAAACAACAGTTTTAATTGTTTACATTCCAAAGCAGCATTTTATGTGTTGCTTAAACTCTGTCTCAACATGTGCAGTTAACTCAAGAAAACCTTTGGATTCTTTTGGACGTTCACACAACTGCTTCAAATAAAACAGTCGGAGAATATTTTTATATAAATGTCATTTTTGCTGTAAATCCAAGATTTTGTTCTGAAGGCTACTTGAGTTAACGCCATATTCAGCCCCTGAAGAGCACAATAACTGCACTTCCAAGGAGTTTTTCTTCAGCCTGTATTTTATTTTACACACATGTGAAAGCAGTGACTTTAAAGTTAAATTGACAACAGCTGCCTACCTTAACTTATCCTAGTGAGCATGGGTAAAATAATTATTTGATTTGATAGAAGCTTTTTCTCATAGTACGTTATTCTGTTTTCTGTTTGTGCCGAATTGTTATAGTAACCAGCATGCATGTTGGGTAATATCGTGTCTACATCAACAGGGCAGTATCAGCAGTGAGAAGACCTGGATGATCAGATTTTGTAGAGCATTTGTTTGCATCTAGAATAACAACTCCCGGCCATAAATGACAACTGTGTTTTGCACACACTCCCAAGGAAACAGTATTCTAGAAGCTCATACATCATGTGCATCACACCAAGCGCACCCCAGGCGCTGTCGTCACTTGTGTCTGGTGCGCACTTGAAGCAGCGTGGGCGTCTGCTCCATGATCCGCAGCAACAGGTTATCAATATAGTCCTCCAGGTCTCGAACCTGCAACTTGACCTTTTTCAGCTCGGCCTCGCATTTCTCCAGCTGCGCCTCCTGCCGCTCCGAGGCCGCCTGCTGCTTCTGCATGTCCATCTCCTGCTGCAGCAGCAGGGAGATCAGCTCCATGTTGGTCAGGTGCTGGTACTGAGCCGAGTTGTCCACTGTCGCCTCCTGTGAGAGAGAAGAGAAAGGAGCAGCACAGGTGTCATATGATCTGTAAATTCAGTTTAGCATAAAGACTGAAAACAGGGGAACCAGCCTGATTCTTACCCTGTTCCCCCTGTTTATAGTTTTTCATGAGCTAAGTCATAGACTGTATAAAGAAATGGGCAAAGACACCAGGTCTCAAAGACGAGGCCAATGCAAGAGTGCAAGAAGTGCAATACTCCCAGTGACCACTAGATGCTGACTCCAAAAATACTCTGGCTCTAACTGACTTCAATTCAAACATTTTCAATCATTAAATATCCAGTCTACTCATTTTTTCAATAAGTCACTCTGATGTCATTAGCTGAAGTCAACTCTTCTTATCAGTGATCTACTGGTCGACCTGAAGAGAAAAAAAAAATCATGATTAAGTTGATATTACTCTTCAAAAAGAGGAAGATTTAGGGGCGTGGTTAGTTTGAATGACTCCAAAGAGACCAGACCTGAGTCAGACCCGCCTCCTCCCTCCTCCCTTTATATCCAAATATGGTCACTTCTGGATTTAAACAACCAACATGGTGATGAAAGCAAAACTCCTGGTATCAAAATGAGTCCACAAACCAAAGGGTGGAGTCATGTTAGCTAGTTCTCTACAAAGTCTATGATATAAAGTTAACAGTTTCTAGCCTGAACAAAGTATTTTAACGCATCTAAAAAAAAAAAAGAGAGCTAATGAGTTAATAAGAAATGTGATTAAACCAACTGATGAAGGGCAATCAACACATCGCTTCATTTGCAAGTGTAAAGAAAGTGAAGGAAGTGACAGGAATAATGAAGTCATTACAACAGTGTTTGTTGTTAGCACCTTGTGCACTGCTGGTGTTAATAAACCATTTTAAACAGTCTCTAACATAAAGGCTTCTGTGATTTAACATGATGTGTTAATAACTTAAACCTGCTGCACTTTACACAGCATCATGGATACCTTCTGAAAACTAACATTTTAATGCCATCTGACACTAACAGGTAACATTATGGATGGTGATCCACATAATTATTTACATGTCAGGAGACAAGTGGACAACATCTGACCAGTCAGTGGGGGACAAATTTGAATGCATTATTAGTAAGTTTAAAAATATTTTATAAACAAGAATGGTACACAGGTTGTTTTACTCTTGATTAACAAATGTATGAAATACTTGACTTTGATTCTGTTTTCTGCTTCAACAGCTGCACAAACACAACAGAAAAAAACAAATCAAAAATGCAAAAAAAAAAAAATAAATAAATTAAAATTAAATAACACCATATAATAAGTGACAAATAAGGAAATAATTCCAGACTTGTATTATTTTTTTAGGTGAGATTTAAAGAGCCAGGACATGGAAACTCTTATCTGGGCCAAAGACTGATGTCACACTTCAGAGGAGTGAGATCAGTATTTCTCTCCACAGTGTTGGAGGTAACCTCAGTCTAACAGGGGGCTGTTAAAGAGCAGCTGCAAACTTTCATGTTTTTGTTTTGCTGCTGAACTGATCCAATAGTCGACTGAATAATTACTGAAATACTGTGGAGCTGCTCTCTCCAATTAAAGAGAGAGGATTCATATCATACTGGTAATAATCAGGAGATATGGTCTCTCAGGTAAAAATCAGCTGTAAAAGGTGCTGAGTTGGGTTGTTTTTAACCCTACCTGACTTTTCTCAGGCTCAGCTGCGACCTGATGGGCGGTGCGTCCGGGGTGGATGGTGGATTTGAGCTTCTCCAGAACAGAGCGACTCTCCTTCTTCTCTAATTGGCTGGAGGTTAGCGGCTTCACTGGATGAGGTCTGCAAAATAAAGAGGTCAGCACGAGCATTTCAACACAGGTACACTGTGTGTTTACCAGAAGTGCTTCTTAATGGTTCATGCTGCTCAGCTGAACAATGACATGTTCCTCTATTTAATTAAATCAGTTAGGACTTGTGGTACACTTCCTGAAATAATTTAACAAATCAGAGCAAATCAACAAATGTGACTCCTCAATCTATGAAGAAGTACAAGTACAGTTCAGAGGACTGCCTCTGAATACAAAACCTGTGCTGTACCGAGCAAGGTTCAGCATATTTTTTGTTCTGGACCTGGTCCCAGTGGTGCCACTACAAATTTTGGCTGCTGAAAAAACAGGTAACATAATAAAAGTCCACTGAATCATTTATTCCTCAACTCCACTGGCCCTCCTGATGCCCTCTACTTCTTTTGATATATCAAATGTGCCCACTCTATTTTTGGACTCTGTTTGTTTTTGGGTTGGTTTATTATTTCTTTTTTTTTTTTGGAAAGCTATCACTCTAAATTCAAAATAACACTTTGACCACAATGACACTTAATTTTCACTTTGTAACTCTAAGTAAGCTACTATAGGCATATATTTAGCTTTTATTAGCCGGTGGCTGAAAAGCAGCAAAACTAGCTGGCAAACATCGAGGCAGAACAAAGTGTAAGCAAACAACAAAATTACAATAGCCAACAAGAAACTGAAACATGAGATGAAAAACATAAACGTGAAGCAAAAAGCCAAGAACAATGCAGCAGTTCTCATCCAATTACATTGGATGAAAAGGCACAACTTAAATACAGAAATGCATTCAACAAGCCAGAAACAGCAGGAAACAAAAAACTATCAGAGCAACCAAAACAAAACAAAAAACCCAGTTACATGTTTTGTAGTATTTGTGCAAATCATGTCTGTTACTCCAGTTTAGTATAGCTTGTAAATACCTACACAAATCATGTCCTAGTGTTAGGATTCTCACCTGCTCTCCTGACGGGGCAGGTTGTTAGCTGGCTGTGTCTCCTCAGGCAAAAGTGAGTGCCGTGCAGCGACCAGGGGCTGGTCAGTGGTGGAGGTGGTGGAGTAGGTGGAGGTGTAGGGGGCCACGGCCAGCGTGGTGCTGGCTCCAGCACTCGGCCCAACGCTTGAGGGATGTATGGAGGGACAACAGACAGGGGTATCGGCTGACAGGGAGAGTGCAGAGGGGATGGAGGGACAAGAGGGTTCAGGCTCTTGCAAAGATTGCCCAATCTTTGTCTTGGATGGGGTTCTCGAGCTTGGTGCTACTTTTGCGTGAAGGTCTTCAAAACTGATCTCAGAGGGGTTTCCTGGTGCACAGCCTTCTGGTGCTGTGTTGTCCCTTGAAGATATTATTCGTGTTGGGTCGTTAATGGTGCTACCTTCCAGGAAATCTGTGTGTTTATCTAACTGCAGGGAGGAAAAAGCTGATTTAGACGGCTGATATGTTGATGGTCCCTCACTGACTTCAGAATAAATGTCGTGAACGAGGGATAAAAACTGTTCAAACTCTCTGTCTCCACTTTTGCTTCGGCTGTTTGGGCTTTCACTGCTGCTCTGTCGGGACACTCCCTTAGGCCTAAAACGGGCACTGACCACCCCTGAGAACGGCTCAGTCTGATTAGGTTTGGCTAACTTATCTTGTGGATTGCCATTGTCGTCAACGTTATTCTGCATCTTCTTAAAATCGTCTTTACATCTTCTGACTTCTGTGCATTGAGGTTCAACACCAGGTGAATTCGATGTTTGAATCTCTTGGCTGTTTACCCTGGAGTGGCCACGTGAGGCTGCATGGTTCAGTTCACATCGACAATCTTGACAATTGTCTTGACAAACTGGAGACACCCTGCACAGTTTATTAGAAGATGCGGTTATTTCAAATGAAGAGTTCGTCTTAGGGATGTAGGTGTCCTTCAAAGTGAACATGTCCTCGGCTGTGGTCCCTTCGTGGTAAATCTGTGAATCTTCGAGCGAGTGTGGAAAACCCTCGGCCAAACTGTTGATGCTTTTGAGAGTATCGGCGATCTCCGATTGAGAAGATCCATCAGAATCAATAAAGCCAAAGTCTGAATTATTCACATTCATGTTCAGATCGCCTAAAGTTAACGAAAAGGAGATGTTATTGTTGATGCATGTGGGTTCAGGTGTATTAGTCTCTGCTGTCTCCTCTGCTTGAGTAGAGGGAATATCTGGTACCTGTACATCTGCCTCTGGGGGAGTAGTAGGTGACATGTTCAAAAGGTCCTTAACAGAGATCTCACTATCAAGAAGCATGTTAGGTCCTGAGTTTTTAGAGGTGATCACAGTTTCTTCAGCATTCAGCGACAAACGATGACTGTTCACTTTGGGTTGTCCATAATTTCCTCTACACACTCGCCCATATAAGTCTTGCTCAAACAACATCCCTCCCAAACAATCAGTACCATCTTCCAAAGGTTCGTACTTGAACTTTTTCAGCTTCTGTTCGGACGTGAATCCCGGAGGAGAGGTGATGTTTGAGCATCGCTGGGAGCGGGCGCTGAGGGAGTCCGAGGTCTCGCTGTTTGGAGAAATACTGTTTCTCTTGCATTCTCCTTCTCTTCCACGTTGTCGTGAGGCCACGCCGGTCTGAGAGAGGAGGTAGGCTTCTTTATGGACGGCGAGCTCCTGACCCCTGTGCAGCCAGCCATCCGAATAAATCTCATTCACTGGGGTTTTTAAAAGTCTCCTTGGAGGTAAAGGTGGAGGCTCCTCTTTACACGTTTGTAGCTCTTGTGCATAGTTATTGGCGTTGTTATTAAAAGAGGGGTAGCTACGTTTACAAGATGAAGCTGGGCTGGTTCTCAGCTGTTTTGCAGGAAGACTCTGTTTGGGTGAGTTGAGCCTGCTCGAGGCGAAGGCATCAAACGAGTCCTCCCACTCTCCTGCACTCTCCGACATGGAGCGAGGGGCAGCGTGGTGAGGGGAGTGAGGGGTGGCTGCTTTGGGTAGCAATGCAGGGAGTGATACCTGCCTAGCTACTGGCCTGGGACGATCCCGCTTCATGGAAACCACATTTGCAGCACTAACTTCACTAACAGTGCCAGGTGTGCAGGACTGGGCGGGCACGGTGGTGTAATGAAAGGGGGATGAGCCAGAAGAGGAGCCAGGCGCTAAAGGAGGCGACTTCTGCAGCTCTTCTGCTATGAGCTCCTCAAAAAAGGGGTTGCGCTGCAAACGTGGGAGGAAAGGGTTGGAAGGGGAGATGGGGGTCGAGGACGGGGAGGAAGAAGGGGTGAAGAGGTTGGTGTGACTGTAGTCATCAGGTGAGACATGACCGGAGGGGGAGGCGGAGGGAGAGGAGCACTGAGGAGGTACAGGGGAGCGAGGAGGGAGGGGAGGGGGTACATCTGAGCTGCTTTCTACCTTAGGAGAAACTTCCAGCCTGTGGAGGAAAATAGGGCACAATAGTCCTCTTAGTTAATGATGTGCCAGGGTACCAGACGGGGAACATCGTTCTTACACAAACGGAAAAGACAACCACAATGCTAACAGCTGATACTCCACAACACAGTGGGACATTTTTGCTCAACTAAATTCAGTCTCAAAACTTCAGCAGATATAAAATTGGCCAAATGACAGACTTATGGAAACGGTAAGAAAAATTAAATTTAAAAAAAAGCAAAGCACATTGGCAAAATAATCAAGCAAAATAAAAACAACAAATGCACTGTAGCCATTCAAGCACCACCTGCACTGGCAGATACTCTGTTGGGTGAGCTCATATCAACATGGAATGATTTTCCTCACAGCTTCTTTTGTTGTTGTTGTTGTTGTTGTAAAGATCACTGTGACATTGCATCTTTGACTAGAGAAACAAACACACACACTGGTAAATCAAACGGCAATGCTGCAGAGCTATTTGTGGAAAGTATAGTATGAGATGATGATACAGCATGGAGGTAAAATGGAGAAGATTATGACCTAAATCAATTCCATTTTCAGATGAGCAGGGAGCAGAGCAAACACTGGACCCAGGACACCCAACTGAATACAGGCCTCCCATGAGCCTGGAGAGAAAGTACATTCACACGTACAGTGAAGCGCAGAGATGAGGCTGTAAATGATGCTGACTCACCTTGGCTTGTTCTGGGAGTCACCAGAGCCAAACCAGCCTCTGAGCCTCCCCTCAGATGTAGAACCAGGCTGGTTGAGGTCTGACTTCGCCGGGAGAGAGTCGCTCCTCCCTCCAGAGAATAATGTCTTTCTTAGCTTCCTCCCTTTCTCGGGTGAACTAGAAGCCGAGGAGACGATTGGCATCGCTGCCTGCACAGGGAGACCCTCCATCTGAGCTTGCTGAATCGCATGCGACGATGCCTGAGCTTCCTTTTCTTCTTCCTTTTCCTCTTTCTTCGTCTTGTCAAAGGACCAGCGTCGGCCCTCTGCAAAGGAACCTTTGTCCTCGCTTCTTTTGGTGAGATTCTGCAGTGAACGAGACAGCGGCGAGCACTTCTCCAGCAGAACCAGTTTGGACGGCAGCGCTCCTGAACCCTTTGGAGTCGATGGCTCAGAGTCGTAGACATGGCTTCCATTTATACACAAGGAGGACTTGGACTGAGTCATGGTCTGACCCTTGAGGGACTCCACTGCTCGAGGGAAGGCTGTTGTGATTTTACTAGCTTCATCGCTGAAGGCTCGCTTGTGTGTGAGAACCTTTGTGGTGTGCTGGCTGGTGAGCACTGTTGGAAAGATGGAAAACTGGGTTAGAAAAAGAAAAAAATCTAACAAAGCACAAGTAAATCTGAGAAAAGTTATTAGATTCATATAAAGATGAGAATAAATGTTGTATCGAGCCTTTTTCTAAAAGAGTAATACTTGAATTTTGGGTCACACTGATGTCTAATGTCAGTGTCTAATATGCATAATGCTCTGATTTTGGTCTCTACCAGTTTCTAAATGAAGTCTCTGGTCTTTAACTGCCAAATACTGCACTGCTTTCTTCTGCCAGCTGTTAACTTTGTCTGTTGTTGTCTTTGGACAGTTAGTGTTTCAGAGCTTTTCTCCCCAGCTGGCTGCTGGAGCTGGAAGCAGAATTTATGTGTGCCAAAAAGTAAAGACCCGAAGGAGGTGATAATACTAAAATGCTCCTGTGATCATTTTTCTTTCTGGATTTGAATATATGCATTGTGATCAAAAATCTTTACCAATTTAAGCAGTGACTTCCCAAAAGGGCTAAACATACTTCTTTAAACTCCAACATCAAGTATCACACTAGTTCTAACCTGTGGTGAGCCAGGTACCCAGTGAACCAGTGTATGTATTTGTTTTAGATCTGCTGTGTCCACAAATAAAATCTGATCTCAGATTGTAGACAGACACATCAGCAATAAAACACAAGAGCAGTAAAACATCACCACTATGAGCCAGGAAGCAGTAAGTACAAACTGAAGTCAGTGAAATGTTTCAGCTGACAAAGATAAGACCTTCGAGGTAGTGTGTGCTCTCTGGGTGCTTTCTTGATCTCATCATCATCCTCCACATGAACAATTTGAAATCCTACCTTTTTTAGCTAAATCTGTCTCTCCATAATGGGAGTCCACTCTCACTTTGCTCGTGTAGATGGGGGAGCTGGGAGGGTCTGACATCAGGTCCAGACTGGGCGGTGGGCCGAGGTTCTCGCTGGCCATGGAGGACATGCTGCTCTCTGAAGCCAGCGAAGAGCAGGACCTGGTGTCAGACGACTTTCGCAGCCTTCCCTTGAAGAAATCTTTCATCTTGCTCCTCTTCTCCTCGACGACCTCTACATCCGGTGACCCCACCACCACTACCCCTCCTCCTGCCTCCTCTCCAAACGGCTGCCCCATGGAGGCCGACAGGGCAGCGTACCGACCCGGCACGATGGCTGAGGAAGACTCCACGTCGCCCCTCTTCCTCCCTGTGACACGATCCTTGAGCCTTCCAAACGCAGAGCGAGGTTTGTCCTTCATGGTGAGGTCGAACATGCTGGCAGTCATGTTGTTGCGAGTGAACTGGACCGTTACCTGAAGCTCACCGCGCTCCTTCTCCTTTCGTCCAGCCTTAGAGTGGAGCTTGAACCATCTGGAGAAAGCAAAGAAGAAAGCGTCAGCATCCACAGCGTGACAAGCACTTTAAGGGACATAGATTAAATCACAACTTGTGTTATCTGCTCATTCACTGTGAAAAACAACCAACAAGAAAAAACTGTGATTTCCTTCTGGCATGGTTTTCAACATATTGCATAATCTCAACAGCTCGAGGGATTGTCCTCAAAATCAGCCTTTGACAACAAAACCTCAGAGCAGGAAATCACTATACAAATTCCTTGAGGTCCACCCACCTACACCTGGTGTGTGTGTCTGTGCTCAGAAAGAAATACATGGACAATATGAGGAGTGAACCAATGAAATCCTCCCTCTGTCCCTGCCTCCTGAGTCCTGTGAGTGGACCAGAGAAAATGTAATAAAGCTAAAACTAACAGCAGGAATTCAGTGCGGAGAGTGTGGAGAGAGAGGAGAGAGGGTGGAGAGGCCACAATCAAAGCCAGATGTGTTGTATTGTTTCACTCCACTGTGCTCTTCAGCGCTGATAGTGGAAGTGTTTCAGCAGTTATGTCACCTGTGGCACAGATGAGCTCCTGAACAAAGAACATGTTACATGTAGCTCAGTCACAGCCAGTGATGCTCGGTTTAGAGTCTCCTGAGACATCCACTACTGTATTATTCAGCTAAACAACACACAGATAAATATGACGTCCCTTTCTGCTCATGTGGTTTCACCTGAAGCTGTAGTGATTGTTGGGAGGTTCTGACTTATCTGAATGAGAAGTTGTTACTTTGACAACAAAACTAATGATTGTGGAAAAGTATAAACATGAGGTTTATCTGTTGAATATCGTTGCAGTTAATAATAAACTGCAGGATTTTATTCAAATACAAGTTAAACTGGCTTGTGTCAGTTATTGAATTAATCTGAAATGACAGAAAATAGATTATTTTAAAGCAGGTAGAACTTGCTGAGAATAAAACATTCAAACACGTGTAACTCAAAAAGGGCATATTTACCACAACCAAAATCGTTTTTTTGTATTACTTAAACACATAAATATTAAAGATAAATGACCTTTGTTTGGCAAACACACCAGTAATAGTGTTTTGATTAAATCAGCAGGTCATCCAGAGTTTATATTATACAAAAAAACATTACAACAGAATGACACTGGATCTTTTCAAAACTAATCTGATGCAGAAGTCCAATAAATAGATTCTGATGCTATCGATTGCCGTTTATAACCTGGCTCCAGTCTGTCATTACTTTTCCAGAAACACTGTTTCTTCAGCTCAGAACAGTCGGTTTTAATAAAAACAAGTGCATTTACTGAAAGACACGTGTTTTATTTTGAGGACTGCACAACCTCCATCTGAATCCTGTGCCACTCGCATCACATCTTTGTACTATTTCCTTAAGAGTGTGTACATAGTGATGATGGGAGGCTGGGTAATTCAGTCTGAAATGGGACACAGTGTCTTATAAATTGCATAAAGCATATTCACAGTGTGTTTTTTTTTAACTTGAAGCTCTGCACATAGTGGGAGAACCTTGTGACTAAAATCATTACTTGTTCCACAGTGGAAACTGCATCTCATCCTGTTGGTGTGCAGTGCATTGTGGGAACTGCTGTTAGAGTGGCCTGGTGGAGGATATCAGTCCAGAGGGATGCAAAATTTAATGAGTCTGTAGGGTTAAAGCTTTGGCAGCTTCCTCAGCCATGTGTCATCCAACAAAACGCCACATTAGATTTCACTGCTGGACTCTTACGTGGACGGTGGACATGAGTGTATGATGCACATGGTAACCAGTGCTGCCTGACGTGGAAACTATCCCCAAAACACTGGATGAGTTTACTATATGATCTGTTATGAAACATCATGACACATCATTTGTGTACCTCGTGTGTGCAGACAACAGTAAAACACAACCTACTCATCTCTTGGACACACTCCATCCTGAAATATCTTATCAAGAGGGATGATGGTTTGACCGAGAAACACGTCCAGTCCGATGAGCACCCGGTGCATGACCGTGAGGACCAGGTCCCCGCTCCCCGGGGGGTATGCGCTCCGGCCGCCGTCCTCCAGGATCCCGGGGAGCAGCTCGAAGCAGCACTCCTCGTTCCACTCCGGCACCTCCGCCTTCTCCACCAGCCCCGTGGTGTACTTCTCCTTCCCCACCTGGATGATGGTGTAGAGGTAGCGGCTGCCGTGCTTGCCCTTGGTTCGCAGTCCCCTCGCGCGGAGGACGGTGACATTCACATGAGTGGGCACCCATCGCTGATCGTCGTCCAGATCTATCAGTGACATCATCTTGCACCGCTGCACAGGGGCGCCTGTGTGTCCCCAAAACAGTCGTAGCTTCACTCAGTGGTGTGTCAGCTCAGTGGCTCATCCCCTCCTTTTACGCTGCGCCAGAGTTTCCGTGCTGCGCAAAAAAAAAATACCTCTGCAGAAGATCTCCAAAGTCCGCCGAGCCTCTGAGGGTTTACCCGAGGTCAGTCTTCAGACAGCACACCGCGCTGCTCCGCTCGACTCCAGCCTTTGCATGCTCTCCTAATTCAATCAATGCAAATCACGTTAGGCGAGTTGGAATCGCCTCCAAGTCCATGCGCCGTGCATGTCGCATCAGTTAGTTTAGTGTCCAAAATCTGCTCATTGTGTTCACGGCCCGCCCTCCTCCTCCACCACAGCAGCAGCAGGCCCGCATACAGAGAGAGAGAGATGCCGCAGAATTAAAGAGAAACACCCAACCACACATAGATCAGATCCACCGACAGTGCTGTGCTGTCAGAGTGGGCATGAGAGGAGCAGGCAGTAACTCAGTCTGTGTTTAAACAGCACTAAATGACTTCAGTTTCAGGGCGGATCCCTTTTCTATGAAAGATAAATATTTTCCAGCTCATCCTTTCATTCTTCAGTTATTGTTTCTAGAACAATGTCTTCAATCCACATGTGTGACTGATGCGAGCCAAATGTAGGGAGAACCAACTAAATGAAATACAGTGCAACTACTATAGATGTCAATTTAAAAAAACAATCAGGATTTATTTTTTTTTACGCATTGTGAGCCCTTTACAGGTGATACAAATTTGATTTATAGAAACATTTTGGTGCATCTCCCTAATTTCTTTCCACAGGCCAGTACATCATTTTACTATTATATTGATTCTCAATGGAGAAAATCTCTTTGCTGGTAGAAAACATCATCCTTATAACTGCGATGCCATCTAGTGGATATTAATCAGAGCTCAGTGTGAGAAGACTTAACACAAAAGAGAGAAACTCTACACAATTAGATACTGAGGACTTCCAGGTGGAGGAGCTGTGGTCACATCCAACCTAATGCATCACATCAGACACTGTTCGGACAGTCTCTGTGTGGATGATCACTTACATGATTTGATGAGGATATAAAAACAGTATCTGTATCCAACTCAAGTCAGTCTTTTCTGTTTGGTTTATTACATGACATCTTGCTGTCTCAACAGAAATTATCCACAGTCCCAGGAACCAGGGGCTGAAGCAGCTAAATGAAATTCAGCCATGATTCCTTTCATTGGTTCCAGCTGTGCTGCTCCAACTCTGACATGTCCAAAGAAAAAGTATTTCATGACAGTAAAAGTGCTCTTGGTCTTGATCTTAGGAAAACTAGAAAATGCATTTTCTGCTGGAAATTCACATGAAGACTAAGAGATAAATACATTTTCCAAGAATTGCTGAAAACTATTAAAACATTTAAAAGCCATAACAAGCACAGAAGCTGTAGTTGTGGCATTTTAGAAAGAATAGAGTGAAGAAACTAGTTGATCAGAAATTAAAAAAAACTTTTAAAAGTAAAAAAGCATAAAAATAGAGCAAATAGTGAACATTTAAAAACAATAAAACTGGAAAAAAAGACTTAAAAAACATGAAACTCAAAATGAAGTTGGACATTTAAAAAGGATACATAAAGGGTAGAAACAAGTTTAACTTTCTGGAAAGGGTTCAAGTAGAAACAGGTTCAGTGGCAGCAGGAAGTTTAAACACTGGGGATTTAATGACTGAAGGTAATTTCTCCACCTTCTGTAAGTATAAGTATATTTTAATGTATATTTCTACTTCGGTATTTCCATCTATGTTGTATAATTGACAACTACACTTACTGGCTACTTTGCAAGTAAAAAATTGACAAACAAATATATGATTATGAAATATGACACTGTGCTGTAGATTAAACTTTCATCATCATATGAAATAGTTAAAATGTGCTCCACCTGTAGTAATACACTGTTCTGCAAGTCTCAGTCCAAGTACTTTTACTTATAATACTTGGAGCTGAATTTACATTTCTTTGGTTTGCCTGAAATGAAATCTTGACTGCAACAAGTGTAACAGTACTGCTACTTACTTTCTACTTGAATAGATATGATGGTGCAGTGACTGAAAAATAAAACTATATGTACTGTGAAATATTTAGTTTCACCAGTTTTCATGATGGATAAATAGACACACACGTTCCAGCTTCAATGCTCATTTATTATAAATAAAAAACAGAAACTATTTGATTCATAAAAATCCGACTGATGTTTCACAGTGTTGATAACAGCCACTTTGAGGGTTAAAGGAGTAAATACAAACCAACGCTCACATTCAGAACAGCAACACGACGACAGAATCCGACTGCTTTAAGGTTTCTGTGGCACTTTTCTACTTGGCTTTTTAAAAGAGGGAGACATGGTTTTTCAAGAACACCTCGCACGATAACTGTACTTTATATTACACATTTACACAGCACTGTCGACGTGGCAAACTGACCTAATGAATCTGGTACATTCAAATGTAGAAAACAGCGTCATGAAGTGAAGGTATCGAATGTGAAATCAAATAAATACAAACAAGAAATGGTTCAATTCATCTTAGGAAGTTCTCACTGTGCTTTGGCTCCAATGAGATACATAAAAGTGCAAATAAGAGCTTTAGAAAGAAAGAAGTGCTTCATTTTTTCCCCACTTGGGTCGACTGGTAATTGTTTCTAAGTGGAAACTTTGTTTTTAGGCTGAGACAGAAAACAGTTTCTGATGTACAGCTTTAACTCTCTACACTGTGGAGGTCCTCTAACAGGTTTAAGGCATTATTATTATATGGCAGCTGCCTTAAACCAAAAGACTTGATCCATCCTGACACAACAAGGCTTCTTAGAGTACTGCAACAACAACAGTGTTTGTAAAATGCAGTAAATTATTTGTACTCCAAAAAGCCTTTTATTCAGGATGTAGAAAAATTATAGAGCAAAAAAAAAACATTCAAATAAAAAAAGAACAGTCTATTTCACATTATCTATTTTTCCCTTTAAATCTGTATTTTATTAATTACAAGGCTTCATTATAAGGAGCAAAACTCAGCGTGATATCACCGCCACACGCAGTAATTCAAATAACCTCACGTAACATCCACAGATGTGAGAAATTCTGCAAAGCCAATTACTGGACTGTTAATATCTAAGAGTTTAAGAGGAGAAAAACTTTGGCTGAGGTCGCGCTGGAAAGTAAATTAAACAATTAGCTCTAAATGCTGAGACTATAACAGTGTGTGTCTAATTTCTGCAATGGGTCTTTTTCCTAACAAGAACATAAGGAACAGCATTGATCCAAACTTCAACACATTTCATTAACACTTTCTTTTTAAATGCACTTTTCTTTTCAAGAAATTAAACTTGACAAAACAAAAGTGATTCAAACTATTTTTAAAAAATGCAGATGCAAAGTGCAAGACTACAGGTAACAAAACATGACTTTCTTATAGGCACTCCTGTAGAGGGTTGCAAGTAAAGGTGCTTCGCCAATGGCAAGAAAAAGATATTAAATGCTACTTTCAGTGATGAAGTGGATAAAGGTGCAGCATTAAGTCTAGAACTTGGTTATTAACACAAATAAATTCCTGATGACCTGTAAATATGTAGGTAAAGCATAAAAAAATTAAAACAAAACCAACCTCCTTGAAGTGACACCATCCTAAAAAATACAAATATTCCACTGAAAAAGTCCATGGAAGACTCAAACCATGTTCAATTTAAATTTAAGGGTCAACTTTTGAATAAACAAAATCGCAGGTATAAAAATGAAGAAAAATAAGCTATAAAACTATTTGAAAAGAGGACTATAGTTATATTCTGTATGATAAACTTCTGGAATGTTTTCTTCACTGTGTAAAGTGACAGGATAAGGTCAGTGTTTTGGGATATGTTGTTGTACAGCTACATTTCAAGCATTTTGTCTTTTGCTTTCTCCTTCGGCTTCAATCTGATTGGCCGTTCTGGCAGCCTTTCAAATACAGTTCGTCCTGCGACATGTGTCCGTCGAAGCCGTCCA
>OOFC01000968.1:0-15496 GCA_900323345.1 Pseudochromis fuscus
TACCTGTTGTACCTTGCTGTTGGTAAAAGATAAAACTACGTCACTGACGTTACCTCGAGGAAAAAAATAAAACAGCTGTTCATGTAGCTTTGAACTGTGACAAATGGAGTTGGAAATACATTGTTTTCAATGAAGGCAGCGCAAATACCGGTAAGAGCTACCGGTACGTACGGTACCGTATTGTGAATGTACTAGCTTGTTTTGGAGTGAACGGAGTTGTCAGAACGTTGGTTTGTTTTCTATTAATAAAGTTTGACTGACTGATTTATCTGACTGTTTTTTTGACATTCACTTTAGTGCAGCTTCATCTAGATGGATGATAACACAACCCCAGACACTACAGTAGTTTCTGTTCTATGCGCCTTATAATGCGGTGCACCTTATATATGAAAACAGTTTTAAAACAGGCCATTCATTGAAGGTGCACCTTATAATCCAATGCGCCTTACAGTGCGGAAAATACAGTACTTTCTGAAGTACTTTGCCTCTACCATCCTTCTTTACCCTCCATACAACAAAAACAGCTCTGTGATATAGAAAGTAAGAATTTAGTTAATGACCATTATCCAAATACGTGACCGTGACTGGTGGAAAGAAACTGGTGTGCTGTTTAGATGTATGCTGATTACTCCTGGACCCTGCTTCCTCTGCTTACGTTGTGTCTCTGTCCCCAGCATCCTGGCTCACCTGTCCCTCCCTCGGACTCCTGGCTTCATGCAGCTAACCTGCAGCACCTGTGGATCCTCATGTTTCCTTCCTGTGGTCTGCTGGCTCCTGCTTCAGTGTCACCTCCGCGTCCTGGCTCCCCTCGCTCCCCTCCTATGATGTTCCACCATAAACCTGCCGCTGGTTGTCTGTCAGCTGCCAAGAGTTTTTTCATTAAAACACCTTTCACTATACCATCTCCTTCTCTGACTTCCTCGAGGTCCTAAATAGCCAACTCCACACTGGGAAAGATTCCCAACAGGTGTTAAATTAAATGGAAAAAAATGCTGATACTCATTACTGCATAGAAACAAGCAACCCAAAAGTAGCCTTCTCTGATCATTATGGACGCACAGCTTGCTCTTGAATTGTATTAGTGTATACTAGATTCAGCTCAATGGGTAAAATCTTAAACAGTGATCATAGCATCAGTCATAGAGATTACTATCAGGAGTAAGAGGCTTACAGCACATGCCCTCAGCACAACACCACTCACTTTCACTTTGTTTCACTACAATAACACAATCAAACTGTGCTCCACTTCTCTGAACACACTGACACTGTTTGGTACACTCCAGGAGTTTTTCTTTGTTTAGATCAAACTCAGAAAACCTTTTGAATTCAGTTCACACAAACAGCTTTAAAAGAAAAATCTGTATATGCCATTTACAGTCCACTATATCTCATTACTGCTTTTAATGTATGGACCTGTTTGTTGAGGTCCACGCTGTCCAGAACACCACCTGTATCTCTTCACCAGGTTTCCCATATGTGTACTTGATGGTAACAGCAGGGCCAGCCCTGGCCATGTTGGTTCCCCCCTTGATAGTGATAAAAACAGTAATAAAATGTTAAAAATGAAATTACTTTTCAAACAAGCTCATATTTTTCCAATCAAAAGTCAAAGTGCTGGTTTCCCACCTCACCCCCTTGAGTCGCGGAGGAGCTGGATGCTGGAGGTGGGGGATGTGGTGATTCTCTTTTTTGTAACCGGCCTGCTTCCAGCTGCTCACTGAGGCCGCTGGTAAACGCTCAGTGAAAAGAAGAAACTAATTTTATCTCAATAAAAAAATCTAATCTCCTTCAAGTTTAAACTGTCAAAACAAGCCAGTAAAAACTGGTTTTATTCAAGTGATTTTAGGTACTTTACTTAAACAAGTAGAAATGTCTTCTGGTCATGGCGAGAAGAAAAGTTGCTTTGAGCAGGACGTTGGTGATGGAAAATAGTGAGGCTGTGTTTGATTACTTTGTATTCATGTGCTAAATACACACATTAAATGGTAATCTAGTGAAATATGAAACGTTAGTTATCATCTGTTTATAGTAATTAGTTTGACCAGGATTGAACTATAGGAGGTTTGCACTATTCCCTGTAATAACAGCAGCTGTATTACAGAGAAAAGTTAGCAACAACATCAACAGCAACAACATAACTGTAACTAACAACTAACATTAAATTACACACATGCTCGTTCTAAGAGGGAGCTGTTATCTAGATACCGAGCTACTGGCTTGCTAGTCATCATTATATCTTTTATTTGACCATTGCTACTTAGATAGAAAGCTACTACAGTTGCTACACAAAAAAGATCATTTTTTCTGTAATCATGAGACAACATACGTCTGTATTTGGCCTCCTGTTCCTCCTCTTTTCTCCCCTGCACACCTGAAGCCTTGGTTCTTTTCATTGTGGACAAGTTGAATGTGAAAACAGATCATGATATCTGCCTCTTCACATCTGTCCATCAGCTAACTCTCAATAGTGCGGTTTTATTTGTTTATCGGTTTTTATGTGTCTGGTGTGTCTGGTGTGTGTGTGTGATATGGCTGAGCCAAAACTGAAAAGCAGAATCACAGCGCAATGCAGGCGTGTTACCTTCTGTTATAGCAGGTAATATGTTAAAATTGGTCAAGTGTACTCCGACGCAATCAGCTGAACAACATCAGCAACAGGCCATGATCAGGAAGAGGCAACAGGTATAGCAAATCAAGAATGACTCCAGCCCTGCAGCAGCAAGGCAACGTAAACAAGCTGGCGAACTAACTGCTAACTGCTCTCTATATATCCCAAGGAGCAAACGAGCAGCAGCTGTGCAGGCAGGTGGCTGATCACAGGAGCAGTCAGCTGATTTACCGGAGGCAGGGAACTTCTGAGGATACCTACCGGCAGGTATGGCATGTTTGAGTCTTCAGTGAAAAGCTGCTTGCATTCACAAAATAAACAATTCTTTAAAAAATAATAATCAATAAATAATAAAAGTGTCACAGTTTACAAGCTGAAACCTCGGGAGAAAAGTTCATATGTTGCTGTGTCATTTCATATGAACTCTGTCTTCTTTTGCTTAAATTTAATCAACAATCTGTGAGACAGTTGTTGAATGAAGCATTTCGAGGAGTTACATCTCTTGAAGTTAACAAACATTAAAAGAACATGTAGCTGAACATGTGAAACATGGACTTTAGGTGGTCTTTCAATCACAGGTACCTTTACCATGTACGAAGAAATGGATCCGCTGCAGGACTTTGTTCACAGGATATATGTGGAACATCTGGTCAACAGCTTTATGTAATAGTTTGACATTTTGGAAAATGTACCTATTTGCTTTCTTGCCAACCAACAGGAAGTGACTCAGACCAATAAATAGTCTGACAGATAAACCTACAAACCTGTGAAACAATAACCTGTCACTTTTACACGTCAGTTTTTGCACAGGTTAAGATCACATAACATCTTGTGTTTTCAAGCTTTCAAGGTGTCAGAATGTGGATTTTGTTAAATTTACACAGAGCCATGCTAGTTGTTTTCACCTCTACTCTTTGTACTAAGCTATAATTCGTGAGCCAGATGTGGCTCTTTCAACATTTCCTAACACGAGAAGTAATGAATCATTCTACTGTTGTTTTAAAGGAAAACATTTACTCAAATCACAGTGTTAAAAATAATGTTCACAACATAAAACATTATGTATTTTAGTTACAAGTTTTTAGTACTGCGTTACTGTGCAGAGTGCAAGCCAGTCAGCAGCAACTCTGTGAGTGGACCAGGCAAGATGACTGGAAATTGACTGGCTTTGCTGGTTCTGTAGCAATAGTAAGGAACAGAGAGCTATTCACAGATGGTGAGAAAACCAAAACATTCATGTTTGATGTGGCCAATTAACTTTTGAAAGGCAGAGACTAAAGGAAAGGGACAGAGACAGAGAGAGAGAAATACTGGACAGTGGACGGATTGGTCCACTAGGGACCCCAGACTTGGAACCTCACAGTTTTGAGTCCAGTATTGAAAATAGGTGTCTGCTTCCCACACACAGGCAGGGAGCTGGTTCCACAGGAGAAGAGCCTGATACTAGTCTGTCTGTGGAAACCCTGGGAACTACACTTACACCAGCACCCTGAGAGCCAAGTGCTCTGTTTGGGACGATATGGAGTGATAAGGTCTTTAAGGCACGATGGAGCTTGGTCATTAAGAGCTTTGTAAGTAAAAGGAGGACTTTAAATTCAATTCTGTATTTTAAAGGGGGTCGATGAAGACAACCTCAAACAGGAGAAATATGTTCTGCCCACTTCCCATCAGTACTGTTGATGCAGCATTTTGGATTAATTTGGGAGATTTTAGGACATCATGTCAATAAATAATTATAAGTGAGCCTAGAGGTAACTAGTGCATGGACAAGTTCAAATATTGGATAGAAAATAAAAAAGTCTGTTTACCAAAAATCCTGCATTGCTCCAAATCAGTGTACAATGTATATCAAATGGCATGTAGCCATGGCAACAGTCCCTGCACTGTATGCAGTATGGTTTTAGCATAGACAACGAACTTGTTGCTGTTATGGAAAATAACATATATGGCAGATTGTGCTGTTGTTCAGGGTAAATAAACTAAATCATGACTCAAAGTCCGAGTAGAAAAATACTTGAAAAAAAAATGAGTGCACCAGTGGAGGGACAGTGGTCCCTCTTCACTTTCACCCTGACCCCAGGCCACCTCCTAAACCTGTTGATGCTTGGGATACTTGGAGCTGTTGGTTTATAGAGAGTGGAAGTTGCTGACAGGAAGCCCCCAGGAGAGCCGTTAGTGCTGTCAGCAGCCGCTCAGCAGGAAATGCCCAGGCTTCAGGCCTATCAATGGACCCTTTCAACAGGCACACACCAGCAGTGTTCAACCCAGGTAAACAGAACGTGATTCACACCTCCCATGTAAACCACAATGTACAGTCTAGGCCTCGCAGGTCCTGATCCGATGATATGCTGCATGCAGTCATTGTTTTACTGGAAGCAAACAAAAACAACCATAATTTTATATAACTTTAAAATGACTGCACTGTCTGCATCCAAATGTGAGAGGAGGATTTGTTGTGTTGCAGCACAACCACCTCCAGACACCAAAGAAAACATACGTGCTTGTTAAGAATTAGCTGATTTCAAAGTCCTTTTTGCTCAAACTCAGATGCATAATCAACTTGGTGATTATATAATAATAATGAAGATAGTGCTGAATTAAATGAGGTAAGGGACATAGAGAGATGGCGCCAAAGAGGGAGAGAAAATGAATAACAGCATTAATTGAAGACCTGGACTGATGGGGAAAGAGGAAGGTGAATAAATGGATTTTTAAAAAATAAGAAGGGATGAAAAATACCTCTCAAAATTCTGAATTAATCAATTCTATTTTCCATTCACTGTGTTTTTACTTGGTTTATAAAAATAAATTAAGATGTTAATATACAGGGCTTTGAAGATACTGTTGATGATGAAAAGTTTTGTGTTTATGAGACAGAGAAAAGAGGCAGACAGAAGCAGAGGAAGAAAAAAAGAGAAGGAAACATCTCCTCCAGACAGCTGTTTTTCATCGTTCTACTTCATGCTCGGTCCATCTTCCTCGTTATGGGCGACCCAGGCGGCTTTCATCAGAATTTCTCACATCACAGAGTTTGGAAATGCTGTTTGTCTTGTTTGTCCACCTCCCACTTTTTGATAAGTCACCTTCTTCCACTCAGTCACATTGCCTTTAAGCTAGGTGATGTGATTCAGAGGCAAAAAAGGCAAAGAACTGCCCTAATGAAGGGTTTGCATTGATAAAATATTCAACTCAAAACATACAGGTACTTACTTTTAGTGTTGCATAATGTAGCCAACCTGTTAAGTTGGTGAGCCTAATGATATGAAGCAGTGCTTTTCAGATCATCTGATTATCATACAGAGTCAGTACCCAGTGGGCTGTGAGCCTTTCACATAACCTTGTCTAATCACTGATCTCCCACATCAGAAGTGTCAAACCCCTCACATGAATCCTAGCTAATCAAAAGGTGGCATGTGGACTGTGCGCTGAATTATAAGTAAAACTTGCTGCATCTCTTGACGCCAGGTGTTCTCCTCTTCCTCTCTTCCTCTCTGTGTCAGTCTGCCTCCTTTTCCTCTTGTATCCCCCCCCCTTCTTGCTCCACCTCTCCTTGCAGCTCTGATAAGGAGACAAAAGATAAACAACCCCTCCAGCATCTGCCATCGATCGCTCCGGGGTAAAAACTTAATGGTTTGGCTCAAAGTAATAACATTCCTGGAGTTCTCTCAACTGATGGGAATGATAGATTCTCCTTCCTCAGCCCACAGTTTGTAACCAGAGACAGTTTGTAAGAGAGGGTGAAAGCAGGAGCATGGAGGTGAAGGCAGAGAAACAGTGAAACAAGCACCTCAAAGAAACACAGAAATGAACATAAGGCCACTTCTGTTCTTCAGGAGGGGAGTATTGTTAGCCTCGCCCTGGCTGACTGAGGTGGTTCGGGGATCCCCGGCACTTGTCACTCATCTTGATGAGCTGTCTACATTGACATAGTGTCTGGCTTGTGGCTGAGGCGGCCGACACCCCTGTACCCCGGTGCTTCAACATCGAGTGTGTTGAAATAGTGACCGGAAGACTTGTACATCAGTCTCGGTGCCTACATCACTGTAACACATTAAACTTAACACCTCCTCAACCTCTTGTGGGGTTTATAGTTAAAACACACAAACATCAACACTCGGGATGAGAAGATTAACTGATACGCTACATGATCACACAGTCTGATCCATTTAATACATTATCGTTTTATATTTATTAATAAGTGTTACCAACCCATTTTGGGGGCATTATTTCTTCCACCCATGTAACATGCATAGTGGACTAGCAGATGTGTACGCTACAAACTACACTATGAGCTCCACGATGCACTGATACCTGCACCGTGGATGAATACTAGATTTAGCCAGGATGAGAGTAAGGAGTAAGCTAAGTAAACGAACATATCAGATCAATTTTATTTTCATAATTCATGAGAGAAAGACATTTGGTGAGCCTTCTTTCGAATAGAAATGTTGCAAGTAGTATTTTGTATATATTGCTCCTAACTATTCCTGTTTATCTTGAGGATACTTAAATATTTGAATCATGTGTTTTAAAGTGACACTGAACTGCAAACGTACAACAGACACAGGCTCTAGTTTTGGTTTTAGTGAGTAAATAAGTTCATTGTATTACACAGCATCACCACACGAACTGTGTTGAACCAGATCAGGCTGAATCACTCTGTATCGTGATGCGGGTGTGAATCATATTGCACTGCAAAATGCCACACATGTCAATTAGATCGGAGACACTGTATCGAGATGCTTATACCTGAGATCCCCAACCCTAATGAACACAACATAACTAAACAGCAACATTTAACTGCAACATGTGTCATTCCCACAAGTCATTGCAAAAATCGGGCGACAGAAAAAGTCTGAGACCCGCTGCTGTGCTCAGTGTTCTTATCTTCAGATCTTTGGTTTCTTTGTTAGTAATTTCAAAAGTTTCTGCTTTTAATTGCCACAATCCAGTTTATTGGTAAAGCTTCCATGTATGTATGCACGCTGAGAAAGTCTGTACTGAAAAGTGTTCAAAATACTATTAAAAACCCAATTTCAAGCAAACAAAGGAATTGAGGGAACACAGCCTGATAATGTGAAATAGGATTTCATGGTCAGTTTACTGTAATACAATAAAGACTTGTGGAGACTCATTACAAAAGACAAGCATAACATTTAATCCAGAAAAACAATTCCCCACAAAATTGCTTTTGGTGGAAGTGAACTGTTTGTTTGTCATATTATACAACTTTCAAATGGTTTTCCAGTGTTAGTTTGTACTTTGGACAGTGATCATTGTGGAGCTATTAATGCTATAGATAGCCAGTTGTGATGCCATTCTCATGCTCAGTTAGCCCCATTATAGAAAAACTACGGTACAGGAGTGATTGGATCTTACCCAAGGACCAAATGATTACATTTTGGACAATATCCAGGGACAGGAACCTGTCCAAAACAAAAGTCCAGATAAATCCCTATCTGTTGCAATGGTCTTGTTTTAACAAGATTGTGTTGTTACTTCACCCCAAAGGCCAAATACTGAGTATTTCATGATTGAAAATTGCAATTTTTGAATTGTAGTTAATTAGGGCCAGAGTTTTTTGGAGCAAGCATCTAGTGGCTATCGATAGTATTGCACTTTTTTGCACTTCTGTGTTGACTTCACTTTTGGGACCTGTTTTTTTTTTTTTTTTTTGTCCATTTCTATATATGGTCTGTGAGTATAAGGAACAAATTCAATTGTTAATTTTGGGCTTGATCAAAGAATACAATCCTGTCTGATAAAATCCCCCCAAATCCTCATCTCTTCTAACAGGCAAAAGTTTTACCACGATGGTGCTGCTGTTTCACCACTAGAGGGCAACAGTGTTCAGTCCATAGCCTCAGTGGAGCTGAATTACACCTTGGCTGAGGTTTGTGCTCTCTGGGTGTTTCTAGTTGCTAATAACTTGTCATTTCCAGTCCAGTGTAAGATTCTAAATGTGTGTTCAGACAGAATGCAAAACTATTTTTTTTAACGTCTCCCCATTGATGCAAATTTGATCTGTTGATTATCTGTGGTTGTTGGCCCCAAACAACCACTGCACAAACTGTATGCTAGCTGTACACTAGCTGGAAACAGGTGCATGAAAAATGTGTTTGGATCTGATCTAAATAGAGAACTCATCAGAAATGTCAGAAATGATTTCTTTTGTCTCATTCTGGTCTCTCTTCACCTTTGTAAAGCACACCGTAAAGTTTCGCAAAGGCCTGTAAATTTCGGTCCGTTAGCACTCCCTCTGGAAGTGTTGGTGCCTATTTTTGGTGGAAAGGTAACTATTTATACAGAGTCAGGTGGAAAAAATAAGCACATCTTATGGATATTGTTGCTGTTGTTGACTAGACCATTTCACAACCGCCCATTTCATCATTTTGAACCATTCCTTAGGATCATTATCCTGTTGAAAGGTCCACTTTCAGTTCAACTTCAACTTTCAGACAAGTGGCCTCACACTATCTTTAAGCAATCTTTGCATTAATGAGTGCAAGCTGTCCAGTCGATGAGGTAGCAAAGAAATCCCAAACCAGAACATCTCCAGCACCAATCTCCACAGTTGTTATGAGATTGTACTAAAGCTGTTTGGTCTGTGCCAAACCATGTGTATTGTTACTGTCTCCAAACTCTGTCTTTGATTCATATCCAAAGTGTATTATTCCAAAAGGCCTGGTTCACCAACAGGCAGAGACTGTATGGTTAAAAACAGAAACAATGAATGAGCAATTAGTTTGTCTTTTAAAAATGTGTTTTTGTTAAATTGTGATGATGGAGATAGGAGGAAGATGAGAGTAATTGGTGGCAGGTGCCTTAATGCCTATGTCTCCTTCAACATGGGCTCTTCTATAGCTTAGCTGTCCAGACCGTCCCATGAGGCAGTGACGGCTGCTGCTCGGCACAATCGACAGCAGTTTACCCTACTCTAGAGTACTTGAAACATTTACCAGGGTCCCAACTCTCTTGCAAACATGTGTCAGACTCTATCATGCTCACATCACAGTGTCCCATGTGGTAGTCCAGAGTTAGACCAGAACCAGAAGCATGGTGCAGCCTGAAGGATGGACAGAGTGGCCCAATCCTCTTTGGTGCACAGTCAGTAATAGTAAAGCTCAGTACAGAGTTTTGGAGAGACAGTCAATTAGGGAACTAATTAGCCATTCAGTCATTACAGTGACTTATTAGATCGAATGGTGTTAGAGATTGAAACAGTGTCATCCTCAAAATAACAATCTTTGCACTTTGGATGGTTTCACTAATGTATGTGGGCTCACAGAGCACTGTAATTAGTCTCCAATAGGACTCAGTAGTGTTTACCCTTTCTTCTATTTATTTCTTTTATTGAAACAAGGATTTATTCTGTTTCAAAAATTCACGGGGGTCAAGCATTGCTGATGTGCTGATGAGGTGACGGTGAACAGAGACAAGCCCCCTCTGCTTCTGTGGGAACAGGGGAGACCTCTGACCTCTGACCTCACTGCTCAGGCTCTCCGTGGTTGGCTGTCACTGTGGCTCTGTGTGCCGCCTGATCACAAACACTCACCTTGGGCATGATGGACTGTGATGGATGGTAACCCTTTAGCCCAGAGGTCAGCTGAGTCAGCCCCACGCAGAGTCAACTCGGTGACCTCAGAATAGTGTGTTTATATGGTTGTGTGGGTTATTGATTCGTTCAGTGATTCCTAATTAGGCTTCTCTGTGTATTGGTTTGGTTGAATTAAAAAAAAAAAAGACTTGGACAGATTGAAAGTTAAAATCTGCAGGTGTCAGGTGGGTATTGCTTAGCAACAAGCAGAGCCTGCGAGCTGCTTTTGTTCCATTTGGAAGATACTCTTTGATGAAAGCTGATTTTTACATCTAAGCGACACAAAACTTGTTAATATTCAGCCGTGAGCAAACACCCTCTTGTGTCTCTGCGTGTGCTGAGTTTTCAGTTGATGGCCTTGAGTTCATCCTGCCGACACTCACTGCAGTAGCTCCAGTCTCCTGTGTGCACAGTGATGATGATATCGCCCTCTTAATCTTCAAAGTGAGTCCCGACACTCGGCGTCAGCCCCAACACCTCCCTGCTCCGTCACAAGCACGTAGACGCATATATGCATACAGGAGGTAGGGTTGTTACATAAGTGTTCAGTGATAGATGGGAATGGTGACTGGTCCAACCTGCCTCTGATATCAGAAGGAGGTGGCTTCAAGGGATGTTGCTCCTGAGATGATAATGAAGAGTTCAGAGAAAGAGGCTCAGTTCAAACTAATCGGTCAACATTACATTATTAGGCCAACCACTTTGTAAATTAAATTTTCTGAGAGCGGAGACTGTCTGATACACATATAGTGTTTGATTTCACATCTTTATCCTGAAATGAGATGGCAGTTGCTCCCAGCTCAGAGATGCTCAGACGTATGACCACTAATGGCACACTCATGAAGAGAAAGCATTTGGAGGTGTGTGTGGCTTTCATATAAGCTGCCCTTTTAAAAATTTGTCACCAGCAATGTCCCCATGCAGCAGCTGTCACAGCCTGAGTTCAACCTCAGCTAAAAACCCAATGCTGCTAAAAAAGAGAGGAATCCACCTTTTGTAATGAAGGGCGTTTAGGTAATTGCTGATACTTCCAGAGGTAAATTTAGACAGTCGGCTGCTCTAAAAGCTCTATAAATGGAAGCAGTCCTTTTGTTCTTCCTCCAGAGAGAAAGTCACACACTTAAACAGGGAGGGAGATGATTTTGTTTCTGACAGAGTGGACTCTTTACAAACTCTCATTGATGGCTTCCTGTCATGCAGCCATCACACAGGAGCTCACTAAAATGATATTTACCTAGAATGAGTTTAGCTTTGCTGTAGACTGAGGTCATTCTGTTTTTAGTCCATCTAGCAAATGCTTTCAGAAAACCTTCTGGCTCATAAAAGTCCCTGATGAGATTCCCTGGGCCTCATGCACTGGCTGGCAGAGGAGTGTTTCCTGGTAGGAGAAAGTCACTGGAGTTAATCATGAGAAAGTGTCTGTTCTGTGTTTGGAGGAGAGACAGCAGGCCAACAAGACACTGTGAAGATAAAACAGGGGGGAAGACCGAGCGAGCAGAGACAAGCAGACAAGAGCGTTTCTTCTCTTCCACCTACAGCAAGTGGAGCTGAAGATCTTGTTGAGACATGAAGATGAAAGATATTTGGTAGGAGGTCATGTATGTTTACAAATGTAAGAGAGAGAAGAGAGAGCATCATACTGACTGCACAAGTTGGAGAAAATTACATTTTACCCCAAACTTTGGCCTGTGTACAATGAGATTAACCATTAAGATTTCAGTCAAAATGATTTTTACTGACAGTCATGGTTGCCTTGGTAACACATGCAGCTCCTTTTGAACGATCAGGTCATGTTGTATTTTTGATGAGTGATTTCTATAACAGCAGTGGAACACAACATTTAGTACCGTATTTTCCGCACTATAGGCGCATCAGATTATAAGGCACACCTTCAATGAATGGCCTGTTTTGAAACTGTTTTCATATATAAAGCGCATAGAATAGAAACTACTGTTGTGGCATAATTAACCAATATTGATCCATATATAAGGCGCATCGGATTATAAGGCGCACTGTCGGTTTTTGAGAAAATTAAAGGCTTTTAGGTGGAGCTAATAGTGCGGAAAATACGGTAAGTTTTGTTAACATCAGCAGTAATCAAATACAGTTCAAACACAGCTGTATCAGGAGTGATCAGTGTAAACAGTGAAGCTGACATCAATAAGAAATTGTGCTGGATCATTATTGCATCATTTTCTTTTTTATTCCCTTGTTCTTAGACATGCAGTCTATAGGTAGACAGGCAGGAAGTGGTGGACCCCACACTACCTAAATCTGACATTTATAAAGATAATTGAACAATGTAAACTCAACTCAAAACAAAAAAAAAGATTGTAACTTTAAGTAATACTAAAACAGATTTGTATTTGTTTCTACATCATCATTATTATTATTTTTAATTCAAAGACAAAAGCAGTAAAACAAACACAATGGACTGGATAGAAAGCTTTTCTCCTTGAATCACAAAACTAATTAGATTAGTGGGAAGATGAGTCATGTGTGGTAACAAGGTTAAATCATTCACAGCAGTGCACATTGGATACATTCATATTTCAGCTCTTTGTGTAACTGTTCTCAAAAACGTGTCCTTGGTCAGTAAGATATGTCTGGAAAATACATATTTAATACATATTTAAATGGTGACTGTGAGTCTTTAGAGGAAAACTAACCTGGAGGTGAACAAGGACATTCACAGGCATCAGCTCACACTCTCACACACGTTTGTCTATCCTGCAGCACCAGGTAAATAATATGCAGCTCTAGGGTCTGGCTCAGATCAAAGGTCACATATTGAGCCTGTCCTCGCACCGACGTTCATCTCTGACACCTTTGAAGAGGGGTCGTACATCATGGTGGGGAAGTCCTGCGTGTCAAATTAAGACCTTGTGTAACAAGAATCATCCTTCCTGTTTGTGTCTGTGTGCATGAAGAGGGTGGACATTTCCATGCCTCGCACTGGAATATTATTCAACCATTACAGTTTTTGTCTTTGTCTTTTTGTCTTTGTGTCTGCACACATTGATGTTTCTCATGGATGATTTTGTTTCTCTTTTCAGTGGGATATTTGCAATGCACTCACATACAGAAATGTGCTATCATATATACAATAGATATTTTGCTAAATGTATCATAAACGCCAAAAAAAGTTAAACAGTTGAATACTGTCAGAATAATTGAACAAGTGTATAGGTAATAAAGTGTCTTGTTCCAGTGTGTGCAGATTTGTGCAGAACATTGTCTGATTGTCATGTGACTTGGAGATGTACCACGCTGCCACTATGGGGATAAGGGATCAAATAGAACTAAACAGACAGGACAGAGCAATTTTTATGTTGAAGGGAAAGAAAGTAGCATTCATTTTAAGCTTTGTAATTAATTAATCTCAATTAATTGCATTTAAATCACATCACAATATTTGACCCAAGAAGCATTTTTTAATTGAAATGGATTTTAGTGGACGACTGAATCAAATGGTATAGAGAGACATGAATATTTTTAATGTCTGGAAAAAGGCATTAAATTGCATTTCAATTCAAAACAGTAGAAAAGCAAATACAAAATACCCCTGGCCCCAATTGAACAGATCAAACCCAGATCATCACCAGGAAATTATGCACCGACAAATGTTGCACATTGTTTTGAAAGCAAACTGCAATTAAATGCATAAATCTTTTTAATTAATTACAATTAAAGTCCCGCCCCTATTTGTGTTTATAAATGATACAAATAATAAAATGAGGAGATGAAAAAGAAATGATTTGTATATTCAGTAATGCAAACCAGTAATACCACTTCATTGCAAACGCTGTCCTTCTGTTTAGGAGCATGACAAAGGGATGGTGTGAGCAAAGGTTCGGGTGGTGGACTAGTATCATAGACTCAAACCTTAAAGACATGGAGATGAACTCATTATTATTATTATTATTATTATTATTATTATTATATTAATTAATAAATTTCCTCCCACAGTCCAAAGACGTGCTTGTTAGGTGAATCGATGAGTCTAAATTGACCATAGGTGTGAGTGTGAATGGTTGTTTGTATGTGTTAACCTTGCGACAGCCTGGTGACCTGTCCAGGGTGTAACCTGCCTCTCGCCTGTTGACAGCTGGGACAGGCTCCAGCAGCTAGAAGATGACTGACTGACTATCAGCAGGAGGAAAATGCTAATAGGCTTCCAATCAACATGCCACATTGCTGTTAATGTTGTCAGTTATTTTTATTATGATGATTATTTGTGATTTCCAGGTGTCTGACTGTCTGGCTGCAATGCAAATTATTGACTGCAATATCTATGCAATATCTTGCAACTTGATTGCAAAAGATGTCACAATCTTTACACACTTTCCCACCAGCAGTGTTTTCAGAGGAGCCTGGACTGTGCAGTTGTCAGTAATCATTAAGAAGAAGAAAAACCTTTTCAAAAATTATCGAATGCTTCTGCTGGACTCCGCTGCACTTATTGTAAATAAAAAGATAATCCCACTGAGAGCCTCAGCCCACTGTTGTTGTTGTTTTTTTCCACAACTATTTCTGCAACACATCAAGAAACTCCCACGATGAGACACCTTAATGATGGAGTAAAGATAGCCTCCCTCACAGGCTTATTTTTAGTTTCATGATCTATGACACTCGTTTGCAGGTTTCTAGTACTTCTTGACAGATGAGCCACAGATTCAGAGATTACCTTCCTCTCTTCCACAGTCGACACCGCTCTGCAAAGCCTTCCCTCTCCCCTCTCTGCTACATTTTCTCCTTCCCTCCCGGCTTTCCTCTATCTCCCTTCACACTCTCTCTGTCCCTCCCTCACAGTGACTTTGTGGATTTTTGCATCTCTGTTACATAATGGCACTCAGGGGACGAGGGCACTTCAATCAATACTTCAAACAGCCCGTCCCCGCAGGACTGGCTCCAAATGCCACGTGACAACATGAGAGGATGACATTTGTGGAAGCAGGGGCGAGACGGCCCCAAAATACGTATTGCTACCAGCTGTGCTTAGACTTAAGGGAGGATGGCTGTGACTGGGAGGACGGCAGATCCCCAACAACACTGATGAGGGAGATTAGAGGCTGCTGGAGAGAGAGAGAAATTTCAAGAAAAGTAAGAACAACAAGCAGATAAAAACACATTCACTTGGGGACATGAGCCCAGGGTGATTCATACGTCTCACTGAGATAAAGGCTAGCTGAATAAACAGAGATAGAATTATTCATAGTGGGGCATCAGAGGGGGTAGCACAAACTTTCAAAAAAAAAAAAAGGAAAGTAGCACACGCTTTGTTTAGCAGC
>OOFC01000968.1:15527-29962 GCA_900323345.1 Pseudochromis fuscus
TAAATATATATGTGTGAGAGAGACAAAGAGAGACATATATAGACATACATAGACATATATGATAATCATTGCCTGATGAATGACTAACGAACCAGTGATCCTGTTGATGTGTAAAGCTCTCTCGGGCCTGACTGAGCATCATCCGGTTGTCGGGCCCTTTAACTGCAACTCGCTCTCTGCTCCCAGCCCAGAGGAAGGTGAAAGCCCTGGGCCCCATAAATCTCCCGCTGCTGCCTTCTTCATGCTATTTCAGGCCTAAGTGGCCACAGAGACCTGACTGTAATTGTGCGATTCTCTTTGTATAAGTCTATATTTATTTTAAACCACTCCCTGTGAAGGCGCAGTGTCCTCTACTCAGAGTTAATCAAGTGGATCAAAAGCTGAGAGTGTTTGTGTGAAGGACGGGAAGAGGGAGAGACATGGAGAAAGAAATACATGGAGACAATCAGATACACAGAGTTATTACAGTAATAAGTGTAACTCTTATTTATTCAACTAAAGCGGAGAGAAGCCTTTTGCGCTTTAGCTTAAATGTCAAGATAATTATAAAGTAACAGATCGCTGGTGCAGCTAGGCAGAGGAAGTGGGAGGAGTCCACTTGTGCACATGTTATATGTTCAGTGCATGTGAGACTTCACAGAGAGTACAAAATAACAAGGGTATGTAAATACTGAAACATCTTTGCAGGACATAGATTGAAATAAAAGATGTAGATTTAATGAAAGTAATGCAGTGAGGATGACTCGACTTGTTTGTTTCAGAACCGTGCTATCTGAGCATCTCTGTCTTCTCTGGGGCCAGTGTGGTTCAGTTTCAGATCTCCTTCCTCCGTCTGCAGACCTGACCTGAATCTCTCAGCCACTGGATGGGGTTTTTAAAACAGTTGTGTCCCCAATGTTCTAGATCATCCTGACAGAGGAAGTTTACAATACCAGAACAGTAGTGTACTGGGTCACAGCTGCGGATGGACACACACCAATGTCAGTACAGAGGCTGTGCATTGATTTTTCTTAGTAATTAACAGGAAGCATGCACAGAATGAGGGTATTTCAGAGCCTTAAATGAAAACCTGAACATCAGCATGAGACAATTTGGTGAGGATCAGATTTAATCATTCAGTTATTATCTGATTTTGAGACATATTTGGAGGGATTGTTAGGGTAAGACCAAAAGAATAATTAGTTTTTGATCAGGATTGGGTGACAGGACAGGACTGGACCAACACATAGAAACAACAACCATACATGTTCACACTCACACCTCTGGACAGCTTAAGAGGCTTGTCTTTGGACTGTGGGAGGGAGCCAGAGTCCCAGTGGGAGCCCACACAGACACAGGGACAAGCAAACTCCACACAGGGAGCTGAGATACTTCCTGCTGTGAGACGACTGCACCACCATGCAACCCCTGTTATGGTCAGATCCCTTCAAGATTAACAATATTGTCAAGTTAGCTGATGGCTCAAACACTCTAAAGCAAGATAAAAACTTGATAATACAGATGTCTGCGTTGATTCTCACTCACCCAGGTCTGCTTATCCAAGTAATGTTAATGTTAAGAATCTAAGTCCAGTTATCATGAATTAATGTTAGTTGGATGATGATATTAATATGAAGGTCTGTGTGATGGTCCTCTCCATGTTAGTGCCCTGATAACTTAGTCAGACTGTTCCTCTCACATCGATGCCCTCTGACTCTATGACTCATGAATTTCTCACACTGAGATGTACCCAGAATGAATAACTGTTGAAAGGTACTGACATTAAATTGCAAGTGTTTAAAGAGCAAAATAACACCAACCATAGGAGGGTTGTAATTACCAGAGCTGCTAATGGACTAATTTTACCTGATTTCAAACAACATCACAATCTGGACAAGTAGTGAGTCAAAGTACAAAGTTTCTCTTTCTTAGTCACCACAGTAAAGAACTAAGGTGGGGGAGAGTGAAAAGAAATGAAAGGAAGATTGATTGCTTTGCCAGATTTCTCACATGTACTTCAAGTACATGTGAGAAAACATTTTAAAACTACAAGTGTTGAATAATTATACTGTACAAAACTTTTACAGACCACAGACATTAAATGTATCAAGTCAGGACACAATCTTCAGTAGCTGATTAACACTTTTCAGTAATAAATCATTGTTTTTGATTCCAGAAAGATCATGAAACTGCTGTCAACAGAGATCACTGACAATGTTTCCCTAATAGTCAGGTTTAGATGAATTTTATTATATTAGAAACAGTCACTGAAGATGTATCTTCACTCAGATTAACATTTTGGTGTCTGCAGTGCAGCACAGAGTCAAAACAATCTGCTCTGGCTGCTCATGGACACATGTCCTGCAAAATGTCTTCTTAGTAGGTTTTGTTGTTGGTTTGCAGTTTTTGTAATATTTTGTACTTTATAAAGGAGGCAGAAATCTGTACGACTGTACATTCTGCAAAACAAAAGATCTGAAAACCATTTGAATTATTATGTATTTATTGATTTACATCATGTTTTACTTTTATCTATTCCACAAACTAGTGACTTTCTTAAACATGCAAATGAAATACCATTTTCAAGAGAGCTCTGTGTAAAATGACATCATTGTGTCACACAAGGTCAGATCAGAAGCAAGAAAACAGTCACAGAGCACAAACCTCTGACAAGGCATAATCCATGTCAGGTTTCCTCTACATGGTCTTAGACTGTAAACATCATCATCATCATCTTGCATAAATGTGCAGATTTTCAGCAAAATCCCATAAGATGCAGCAATGTTGAGGATTTTTAAAAGATTCACTCATTATAAGAGGTAGTGACTTTCTGGGATTTTGTCATTTTGTTCAGACAGGATCCATCCTCCGATCTTGTCCAATATTTAATCATTTGTTTCATGGGTAATATGCTACTTCTAAAACACCATAAAGCTATGTTAACAAACTTTTTCATCATGTTGTGAACAGACAGACAACCAAACCAAAGCAGGAGGAAACACAACCTCCTCGGCCCAGATGATGATAAAGGAACGAGGAGTAAACGCTGCATTAAAAATGACATTTCCATGTGACTGTCACACCGTGAATGCTCCATCTTGCAGCTCTATGTACGCCGGCCTCAGGCTGATCAATCACCATCAGCACTGACCTGTGCGACTGCCATCCATCACCACTGCTTTAGAGGAGTTTGTGATGGTGTCTTCAGTGCTGTGTCCATATTCAAGCACCAGGAAGACTGAACAAGTTCCTCGAATTCACCTCATTTGGATGTGGAAGTATTAGGATAATGATGATAAACATTGCTAATCCCCCTGTGTGCTTTGTTCTGGGTATTAGACTTGCAAAGTCAATGCATTGATCATTTCTCACGGGATTTAGTTTGAGTAAGCGACAACATACTGATTTTATTTTGGGATCCACGGGGCACTGGATATAAGTTGTCTGTTGTGTAAGATAATTTTTTAATTGCTGCATGTTAAATTAATCCTGACTTTGTTTCCCACAAGTCTTCTGACAGATTATTATTTCTTGAGGGCTGAATCGTCAGCCTGAGGGGAGATGCAATCAGTGTTTTTGTGCTCACAGACATAACAAGGAGGGAAGATTTATTTTTTCTTTAATCTTGACTCTTATTGTCCCAGTTTACATTTTAGGCTGGTTGTAGTCGTCAGTGGTCATCTCTCGATTTAATTGTCCTGCCTCGGATCTTTCACATGTTGCTGACACATTGCTCATCTCCAGTGTCTGCTAAGCTACCTAGAGTATGATCACACTCTCTGGATTTTAGTTGTGTTGTTAATTATCCCAGCCGATGCTCATAGAGCTGAGGGAGCAGACTAAACTGTTTGCCTGCATTTGGTCCCAGTTCATTTAGCTTCTGCCCGCGGGACTGAAACTCTTTATTATGAATGAGGCGCCTCATTGATGTGCCTCAAAGTCAGAGGCTCATTAGAGCTAAATACTGTGTGCTGGTCTGTACTTGCATCTTGATGACTTCAACAGCTGAATAGCTGTCCTAACTTTATCTCCTCAGAACACTGGCAGCTGCCAGGCTGACATGCTATCGAGTGGTTGATCAGAAATTCTGTATATGTTCTGCATGTGTTATCATGAAATTCACTATGGCTTTTTTTGGCATGTAAATATAATTGGGTTTGAGATAGTAAATGTGTAGAGGCAGCATGCAGTCTGAAAGCCAATCCCAGCTCGGTTTCAGCTCCAGGTTGTGTTAATGAGGCCGGATCAGAAGTGCAGGACAGAGCTCAGTCTTTGGTGATGCTGTTCACACTCTAAACACCTTATATGAGCTCTGTATGAATGTGATTATCTGAATTAATGTGGGAATGTGTGCTTAATGAAAGTGTTCAAATTTAAAATTCTTCTTTGGTATCTTCAGTGAAGCCTGGTTATATTAACAACACAATTTTAAATACTATTTTTGAGCGATCATAGTTTTTCCCATTTTTTTATTGTATGTGTAGAAAACAGAAGAACATGGCAACAGACCAGAAACAACAACTTGAATTTATAATGTACAATAAAGCACATGCACAGTGAATGCAGCAGAAAATACAGCACAAAATGCTGCAGTGGTACCAGTCAGGTTACTGCTCTGTTTGCTTTAATGCTGCATCTTATCTAACTTACAAGCTTCTCAATTTTACAAAGAAAAAAAAAATCCCAAACAGTCGCCAATATGAGACATTGTAAGAGATTCCATTGTAGAAGTGGATTCTGTTAAACTTCCTCTAGTTTTCTGTTCCCTGTCAGTCCCTATTATAGGATATTGTCACAATTTTAGTAGTTGTATTTTCTAGTGGTACTGTAAATATTTTTGCTGATATCACTTAGTTACATAAAGGGCTAGTTTAGCATTCTGGGAAATCCACTTATTCACATCCAGGTTGTTACCACTCTCATATGTGTGCATTAAATGTTTGTTATTTTGTTATTTATTTATTTGTACTTAGCCAGAGTAACTGTTTCCCCTTGTTTTCAGCCTTGTTAACCACACATACACTAATGAGAGTATTCTCCAAAAAGTTCAACCTAATTGAATATGACTAAACCCTGAAATTAAACACAGTAAAAGAGCATGCAGTGTATTAGCTAAATGAATACTGTCTCAAAGACTCCCAGGTTACACCATTAAGCTCACAGCAGCTCAAATCCATTTTTACTGCAAACATAAAGCAGGGTACACGCAGCACAATCCTCACCAAAGCATTACTTACAGCAGTGCAACTCCGATCAATAGCAAGCAGTGAGACTGTATCAGGAGCCACGAGGATGTGTCTGAACTCTCTGTATTAGGTTTTCTCCACAACCAGTCTTACATAATCATTTTGTCGTCTGTTTGACTGGAACAACACTGTCAATAACACTCCATTTTTAAAAGACTGAAACAAAGTACTACAGCCTCAACCAGAGCTGCTTATTGCTTTCATTTGAATAATTTTGCATAATATGCATATTAACTACACACAGATGCTTTTTTCTTCTAATGAAAATAACAAAAGAGAATGAAATGAATTGGATCTGTACATAATTTCCTACCTCACCAGTTCACCGCTTTGCCTCCATTGTTGTGAGGCGACGCTCTCTTGTGCTGCTACAAGCTGCCAGACATTATTTAAAGGCAGAGATGAATATTCACTTCCTTTCTGTCTGCGTAGTTCATAACACTAAGAAGCAGGGAGTTCTGCATAATGTGGGTTGGTTATCATGTGTGTCTGCATGTGCACATGAGAGAGAACAAGTGAAAGTGTGTCTCTGGTGATGAAAAGAGAAAACACACACACTGCCCTCCTGGGGGTTGTTAACATGCTGATATGTGAGCGATGTCACTGTTCTTCCTCCTTCAATTGACTTATCGATCTGCTCTTAATTATGTAACAATTTCAGTTTAAAAATAGCCCCTCACCACAGTCAATACAGTCTGTCATTAGCATCCAGTACAGTACCCAGCTCAGGCCATCTATACCACAGGATTAGGGGCCAGCTAAATGGGATTACCACCAGTCCAAGGACCCATTGTTATTCACTCTTTCACCCACTCTGGGATTAATAAACCACTTTAAATTCTAATTCAACACTCGGTGGCTTCAATGCAAGAAATAACTGAGATCCAAATACTATCCGCTGCTCACAATATGTTACGTCTTCATGCACGTGCTTGTGGTCTTCCTCATCTCTTCTGCCAGTGGTTTGGACTAAATGCTTTTGTTCTGTACCAACCTCAATCTGTCACTGTGAAGTGCAGGATTGCTGGCAGATAAAGTGTATCACGGCCTCGCTGGACAAACCTGAGATGTCTGATTGAATTCCACTTGTCGAGAAACGGTGAGAGAGACCGACTGGCAAGGGATTAACCGTCTGAGGAGAGGACATTGGTTCCCTGAATCATCACGGACATCAGACTCACTTAAGCTTACTGTAGTTGGCATTTTATTTTAATCCTCCTCCAAAAATGCACAAAACACAGATTATGTTAGTGCAGTATGCAACCTTTGCTAAATATGTGTATCTATGCTGGGTAATTGCCAACTGGCCATAGAGTAGTGTTTGGTAACCATTTCTAGCCATACGTGTTCATGATAGGTCAGTGTCTATTTATTTCCAAGCCCCCTCCCACTCACAGCCCCCACTTTGCACCTTCCCCCTCCATCCTCTCAGTGATGCTAACCTCTACGTCTGCGTGACGTCACAGGACAGCCGCAGGGGAGGTCGAGGAAGGGGTGGAAGGAGGGAGGGAGGGAAAGGAGACCAGAGGGAAAGATACAAGGAGGTGAAGGATGAAAGGAGCTGGTATTGGAGAGCACAGGAGTGGGAGGAGACAGGCACAGCTCCAAGTGTCACTCCTGGCCTTTTACATGCATCCATTATCAGCTGGTTGTGTTTTCATCCGACCACTTCCTCTCCCCTTCCTCTCTTCAGTCAACCAGTCATTTGGTTTAAAAGCCTTAAGTTTCTTCCTGCTCTCCTACTCACCTCCTTTTATTTCCCATGTCGACCTCATCTCTGCTTTGTGATGTGTCTTTTATTTTTGTACAGCAGCTCTCCTCCTCAGCCTCGCTCGCATCATAATAACTTTCAGATTTAAATACAGTTTTTCTTTATCTCACTCTGACCCTGTTTGTGCTAAGCTTTTCTCAAAAGCTCGGCCAGCACTGCTTCAATATCTTAAGTCACCCCTTAGGTTATGAAAACCATATCATCAGAGTGTCTTGCAGATGGTGGGAACACTTCACATTGTATGGGACACACAAGAAGACAAAGACACATTGTTGCAAAAGCCTGCAAAAAAAAAAAAAAAAAAGCCTGACGTTGCACATTGAAGAAAAATAGGGCAAATTTTTTGAACATGAAAGCTGGATAAATATAGTTTACAGATCATTCCCAGTGGGTTCAGATGCTTTCAGGAGGTAGATGCAATTTTGTGAAAACCTTCCCATTATAACAGCATGTTATGTAAACCACCCCGACATTTGTGAAGCTTATGTTTTTACTTTCCTCATCTGGTCAACTACAACTCAGTCTTATGGGTAAAAGGCCAAAAAAAATCCATGATCACCTGTTTATGCAGTTTCCCTTTGCTCTGTATCCATTTTCACATCTTTCTAATTGTTTCATTTGTAAGACTCTGTAGCTTTCATGTTTTGGTTCACGCTGATATTATTTAGTCTCCTTTCACTAACTAACTAACTAACTAACTAACTAATCAAACTGGTTTACAGGTCTAGCACCAATCAGGAAGGACAGACACAGTTTGCTTCTAGCCAAATATTTCCTGCAGGAGTTGGTGGAGACCAAAAACAGAGCTACACAGACAGTGCATGTCATTGCAAGTGGAATTTTCAGTAGGTTTCTTCTAAGGACCAATGAACAGTCCAACACAACATTTACATAACATTTATTCTTTGTACAGACCTGGAAAATTGATTTCATCATCTCATTGAACTGTCAGTAAAAATGAAAATAAGTGCACTTACCGTAATGTAAATAGAGTTTTTGAAGATACTTTTTCCAGTGACACTGACTTACACTGTTAGATCATCTCCCTCTCTACAAAAATTACCAAAACTGGATTTAATATCAACAAAATTAGTGATTGTTTTATTTGGATAATGTAAGAGAAATTTTAAGTTTAGCCAACGTCTGCCTCAGTTGTACAATATTGGTAAAGAAACACCTATATAATATGGTATAAATCTAGTAGCTAGGAGTAAACTCATACTGATACAAATTTTCAAACAGTAGTAGTTGTAGTGTTAGTATCTGTACTATAGCAGCAGTATTAATACAGATTGTCTGGTTTACACACAGGTCTCTGTACTTCTTTGACGGGGCTGTTGCCCAGGTCAATGTGCAGCTGTAAAGCTGTGCCCCGAGGCTGAGTGAGAGCCATCACTATGCTTCACATCAAAGAGTTGGTTAGCCACTGGTGGCCGGCTTAAGAGCAAAGCAGCTGCTGTGACAGGAGCAGTAAGGACAATGGCCAGAGCAACACGTCAGATTCCAGCACAGCAACATGGAGAGACAAGCTGGACACTGAAAATCAATACAACACGGAAACACTGCAGCAACAGTAGCAAAAGGACAATACGCTTCACACACATGACAAACAAAGAGTCGGAAAACAAGGGAACAAAGAACAAACCTGCACGAGGTAGAAATGTGCAAATAGATTGTTGCCAAGTACTGTGAAAGTAGCAATCTCCATAGCAACAGACAGAAATAATGACAGTCATAAATGGATGTCAAACTGCCAAACAGAACAATTACATTGTTCTCATAACTGTAACGGCTGCATTAATGTGATTTGGTGCAGCATTTCCCTGGCAAGGTTTCATGTCTCATTCTGAATACATACATATTTTTTCTCAAAAAACAAACACTGCAGTAATAAGATTTTAGAGCCCCTATGGAGGCTGGTACCAGGAAAGATCTGAGGCTTTTTGGATGTGCAGCTAAGTGATCACAGTAGGACGGAGCAAGAGGAGGAGAGGTTTGTGAATATTTATAAAGCCTAATTCATTCAGTCCTCCCTAAAAAATAATGTTTCCTTTCAGAAACACTAAACAGAAACAGGACCACAGTCATCTTCATCTCTTACAAGCTTTTACTATTGCACCTGCTTTTGTGCATTTCCACACTGTCATGTATCATGGCTGAGTGCATGTTGTTTTCATGCTAAGTGCTCAAGCATTGGACGCACGGTTGCATGGCAGCTCAGTGGAGTGACTGTCTAATAAAAGGATGAGAGGATTACTGCTGTGATGAATGACTCCGTCTGTTCACATTCTTGTAAGTCCTGGTCATCTGGACTGTTGCATCATAAGCCCAATTTAATCACTCCAAAATACTATGAAATGATTGGAGCAAGACCAACACGGGCCCTAACAGGCCTCTTTTGATTTCATGCTTCAACCTGACTGGACTTTTACATAACCATTACTAACATTATGAAATATGGGCAGAATGGGAATTGAATGGCATGAAATTACTTTTTGCGGTGACGGTCTTCCTGATAGGAGACGACGCTAAGGCGATACAGGGAACCAGTCTCCACACACATCCTGATATAAATGTCATGGAAAATTAGACTGTGGATGCTCTCGACTTCTATTCTCAGTGGGATCCAATGTGTTTTCACAGCTCTTCAAAGGCAGTGGGGTCCTGCTGGGAGACTGAGGGCAGGGATATGAGGGGATTCTGCAAATGGACTGACGGATCTCTGCTGTACCTGCACTACACATGTTCACTCGCATACATCTTTCAGTCAGTTGTTCATTGTTTCTTCAAGATAAAATCCAAACCTGCACTTTTTTTTTAATTGCTCAAAGCCTCTGTATGATTTCTGACACCAGAGGACATTTTAATCAGCCGTCTCCTGTTACAGTTTCCGCAGCTAATCAGGCTAATGTGCTGTTACCAAAGGCGACTTCTGAGTGACATACGAGGTTGGCAGGGGACACTGGTAGGCTCTCACACTGGACCAGGATAATGAGACTGTCCTGCTGTCAAGCATCTGTGGCACCTGCTCTAGTTTTCCTTCGACACACACTTGTCCAGTCACACACAAACACACACACACTTCCAGGCTTTTGTACAGGGTGCCAAAGAAGATTTTATTGACTAGAGGGGCAGATATATTAAAATGAATGTGGAATGTAAACATTTTGGCAGTGAAGCCTGTGTTAGATTGATAGTGTGTGTGTGTGTGTGTGTGTGTGTGTGTGTGTGTGTGTGTGTATGTCTCAATGCTAAGGTGTAGTTTTGGCAGCAGAGATTAAATGCATTCATCTTCATTGGCTGGCTGCCGTTTGCTGTGTTACCTGCTGGAACAGTGACGCTCTGCTTCCTCCCCCCAGAGACTCAGACCAACAATTTGATGCTGAAAACTGAACCAGACACACCGTTCATTTCATATCTCAGTCTCTTTCTCTCCTTCCCTCTCAGTCTCTCTCTCTCTCTGCCTCATCGTCTGATTCTGTATTCTGCTTAGTCCATGTCCCTGTTGTCCCACATGTACAAATGTCTTCATCCTTTGTTACAATCTGGCTTGGTGTCACTGTGACATTTGACAAATAACATAACACATTACACCACCCATCCCCTGCCCTTTGAATGATGATATTCACAGCAGTGATTACTGCTTACAGAGCAGCTGTCAGGTCGACACACACACACACATGTATGTTCTGCACTCACTTTTTCCTGTGTCAAAAGTGAAGCCCCTTTGGAAACTACACTAATGACTTATTGAATATGTCATTATTTTCCCATATTATATCATCAGAGTTGGGAGAATTAAAATCGACTGCCCTACTTTATCACCACGCCTTTTTGTGCAAATGAGAGCAGCAGTAATAAAAGAGAAGTGCAACACTTGAGGAAAATGCTTCAAAACTCATCCTTTGTGATGACTTGTCTCTGCTCCAGACTGAAGTGAGCTGGAGGAGGTGGGGTTTAGCTGGTGGCAGTGGGCCAGCAGTGTCATGGCAGAGACAAATAGATGGGGTCCTGTCTGGTGTGTGGCGTTTTAGTGTGTATATATGTGAAAGTAAAGTGTGTACGTTTGTATGTGTGGCTGTGACAGTGATGGAAAGCCACATCCTATTACTGCTGTGAGTGAAGGGTGATGGAAACAAGACTGGAGCAATGGTGTATTTCAGATGCCACCTTGAATTATGTAGCTGAAGATTACTTGGAGAAATTGAAAGCGTTTGCCTTAGAAATTGTATTCATGAGGAAAAAAAACACATAACTGCTCATTTTTTTCTGAGATTGAATAAAATGAGAAGAGGTGAAGAAGAAAGGAAGATGAAAAGAAGATCAGAAGCGGTTTGAAGGTAAACCACCAGATGGACGAAGAAGAGGAAAGAGTTTCTTTTGACTGCCATATATAAATGCACATCACATACCTGCAATCCTACGAGTGTTTTTCATTGCAGTTGCTGAATATTTATGCAGAATATATCATAGTGAGCAAGCCAGAAAACACTATTTTCATAGGACGAGTGCATCATTCGTAAACTATAGAGGACGTCAGCGTGATGTCATATGATTGTGAAGCTAAGACGGGGCAGTGGCTCAGTGGTAGAGCGGCCGTCTACCAACCGAAGGGTCGGTGGTTCGATTCCCGCTCCTCCCAGTCATTGTCGGTGTGTCCTTGGGCAAGACACTTTACGCACCTTGCCCAGCATGAATGTTGGATGAATGGGTTGGTGGTGGTTGGGCCATAGGCGCAAATTAGCAGCCTGATGATGGAAACATGGAGGGACGGCAGTGGCTCAGTGGTAGAGCGGCCGTCTAGAGTACATGGAACTGTACTACAGTACACTCAGGTAAATGTACTTTAATGTGTTTAGCAATAGCTTAGCTGTAGTTTACCTGTGTGTACTGTTGTTTCCTTGTAGTTCACCTGTAGTTTTCCAGTTGTGCATCTGTACCCTGCAGATGAGAAAGCAGACGTCCATGCGATGACATCAGATGGAGGGAGGACATCGGCGTGTCCTCGGTTCATCGTTGGCCTCGTGTTCCCGTGGTTGGTCCAGTAGTTTCACGTTGATGCATAATGGAGGCGAGGCGCTCCCCGAGCGGCGGCGGCCTCTCTGACCCACACGGCTGAACTGAAACTGGCTGCAATGCATTATGTAGATAAAGTGGATGTTTTGGGACGTTATGCTTCTTGCTGCTTTTACCTCGATCCCACTGGGATTACAGCAGATTAATTTGCATGTTCTCCTCTGGCTGAACTTGTTTCATCTCCACTCCCACTGGTGAACCCACGTCATCTGGTACCTGCTTGATGCAGTCGCCGTGGACGGTTTGCTGGTCGCTTGTGGTGCTGCTGTCCTGACCTCCCAAACCTTGAAATCCTCCTCCTTTAAAACACAACGTCCAGAATTTCAGTAGCAGAAAGTTTTTCAATCAGTCCACTCACTCACCTCCTGTGCTGCTCTCAGCTGGGTTTCATGGTCCGCCAGGAGCTCAGTGGTCCTCATGAGATCTGAGAGGACGGGTGTCCACATGGAGACAATAGGAACTCCCAGGTGTCCACAAAAACGACTCACGAAGCCTAAATCGATTCTGGAGTGTCCACAGAGTCCCTGCCAGAGTACTCCAAGAGTCCACACTGGACACCTGTTGGTCCAGTGAACTTCCTGCTGACTTTGATCCGTCCCGAGTGTCTGACCCTGTTGAAGTTTCAGTGAAAACGAGGTCGGGACATCTTTGCAAAATTAAAAACTATGATCTTGGAAAATCTGAGGAAATATTTATGCTTCATGTTGCATGTGAAACGAGAGCAAGGATGTTGAGCTGGAGGCCCGGCGTCCTCCGGGTTCATTTCAGGTAGTGTATCGTCCTCTTCCTGCGGTAAGGAAATAAAACCTCAGCGAGCACCTCCATCAGATTCCTGCTTCATCTCCTCCTCCTCCTCCTCCCTCTCTCTGTATGTAGGTCGGATAGATGTGGTAAATGTAAATGTCCCTCATGCATAGCAGAGCAGGCGTCCCTCTGGAGACACGGGATCTGAATGAGAAATGAAACACCTCCAGGCTCTTCAAACCCAGTCCCTGTCCTGGTGTGACCCCGCCGACACCACGGGAACTCGGACCATCCCTTCACCGGCTTTAATGAAGGAGCGCAGGGACGGGTGGATGGCTGGTGGACAGACAGGTGGACGGCTGGTGGACAGACAGGTGGACGGCTGGTGGACAGACAGGTGGACGGCTGGTGGACAGACAGGTGGATGGCTGGTGGACAGACAGGTGGATGGCTGGTGGACAGACAGGTGGATGGCTGGTGGACGGCTGGTGGTAAAGTAAAAGTCTCTGATAGTGTCTGACTGAGGTGATCACAGCTGTGGAAACACAGCGTGGTTGCAGGTTCGAGCCCACAGAAGAAGACATGAAGGTTTTCTGTCCAATGAAACACCAGTGTTGGTGTTTTATTTTGAAATGGTTACAGGAAGTGTAGAGTTTATATTAGCAGCTGTAACTTTAACTCTTGGATCCAAAACTGAACAGAGGGATGCAGAAACCAAGTCCTGCCTGAAACAAGCCTCAGAGGTTCAGACAGAGGCCTGCAACCCTCTGTAGGTGAGCTAAATAAAGGCCCCGCCCACTGATGGAGGGTCTACAGTTTAGCCTCCAAAATGCAGAACGTAAATGTAATTGACCCACGAACTCTTCAATAACACAAGTGTTACATTGTTTGACAGGAAGTGAACATGTGACTTGTTCCATCAGTGTTTCCATGGATCTTCAGAAGTTCCTGGTCTCAGCCTCTCAGCTGTGGATCTGGATCTGAGGCCTCGGGGTTCAGTCCTCATTAACCACACCACATGTTGAGGGCTTCAGGTTGACGTGCAGGTGCTGTCACACTGCTTTGTACTGGCTACATTTTTGACACATCTGCTTCATCCATTTCTATAACTGTTTGTGGCTCTGAGCAACGTCACAGTCTGTAATTATAACTGTAATACCACCAACAACCACCAGGTGCTGCTCCAACTGACTTCAATCCAAACATCCTCATCTTCAATCCTGAAATATTCATCAATACATTTCTCCACAAGTCATTCTGATGTCATCAGATAAAGTCAACTCTTCTTCTCAGAGATCTGGGGGGAGGAGTTAGGGGCGGGGCTAGTCTGGAGGAGCGGAAGGTGGAGGAGGAGCAGGAGGACAAGGAGGAGGACTAGGACGAGGATGAGGATGATGAGGAGGATGAGGATGATGAGGAGGATGAGGATGAGGATGAGGATGAGGATGAGGAGGAGGATGAGGATGATGATGATGAGGATGATGATGAGGATGATGAGGAGGATGATGAGGATGAGGAGAATGAGGATGAGGAGGAGAGAATCAAAGAGGTCTCTGAAGTGGTGCACTGCGTAAAGCTGACTGCACTTGGCTGACAGTCTTTAAACTGGACAGATGAGA